>JAAEAF010010692.1:0-35301 GCA_011037195.1 Triatoma infestans | reverse complement strand
CAAAAACTCTTGCCCGACCTTGAATATCTCACACTTGGCGGGAGATTGGATTGACATTTTGTCACGAAACGTATTGTCGCGTCGACAGTTCTCAACGTACTGACCTCGAACCGGTCTCGTTCCGGAGGGGAGGAATCTACACTGCCGTGTAGCCAACACGTCGAAAACAAAATCCCTCCGGCCGTGAGAGCGTCAGTACACTTACTTTCTGGACATGCCTCGTAGAATTAAATATATTGCCAATATTTCGAGTTTGAAGAAAATAGGTTAACCGGAAGTACAAAATATCTCTGATGCTTTCTAGCTCTTCGGAACCAACCATAACAATGTATGAATTTATAATGTATGAATATTTTAGAAATATAGGAAAGCAAATTGGGTGGTTATTCTTTACAAATTTTATACAAACTTGGCATTTAGCCTGCCTAAAGCGGCCAAATTTTAATTGCCGCTAATTTTAACCGCAAATATTGTTTGTATGACTGGAAAAATCTAACCTATACGGCTGCTTGAGGGAAGCGTGACCTTCCAACGCCCTCAGAATCTCATTAACAACTATTTATTCGGGTAAAATGTTTCAAACAAAAGTATTAGATCTGTTCTTTATGTGTAGCTAGGGTAACAGATTCAATGAAACTCATTGGTAACTTTAACGAGAAAATCGCTGAATTTAGAAACAAAAAAGTGTGGTAAAGGTGTAAAGTCGTACATCCTGTCAATTTTCTTGACACTCCAAAATTTTTGGCATCACTTTTAATTCTTATTAGTATATAAAACAAGTGGTAAAATCCTATAATATACGGGAATAGACACTTTTTAAAGGAAAGCCTAAAGCCTTCCCCCGCCTAAATTAAATTTTTCCTGGAAAAACCTTTTAAATAAATGTTGTAGCTTTTTATTTTGTGTTTGACTGTAATAGGATCCGAAACATAAAAGATTCATAGGATCCGAAGAGCGAAGAAGCAGACATCAAATGAATAAAACATTAGTTATTCCCCACCTTGGCCCAGACTAGGGAGGGAGAATTCGAAATTTGATTTATATAAAAATAGCGACAGCAGAACAGTCTGCACAGTTTTACGACAGTTTTTTCAACAGTGCATTCAGTCAGCAACCAATCTATACCTTCTTATTACACAGGCAGTCTGTTCCTTTATTATTCTCTCGCTACCTAACTTCTAACTTAACTGTGAAGTCCTTGCAGTTTGTGTGTTCTATTTATATTTTACAATGTTTAGCATATTATCTAGTTTTTTCTAATCTCATTCTTAAATCAATTCACCCTCCTTCTCACATTCATTGTATTGAGATATCAACTTTAAAGATTATTGTTGTAGCTGTTTTCAAGATTATCGCAAACAACTTAAAATTCCGCTCATTTATGTGGTGGCACTATCCGGTTGATTGATTTTGACCAAAGATTACAGAGTCTTCTGGTAGAATTTAAACGAAAAATAACAAATTTGAACTGTCTGTGGATTTCTACTTTTGTGTTATATACTGATAATAGTGTACTTAGACAGTCAGACAGATACATACACACAAAACATTTTTTCTTTCTTAATTGATCTCTGACTTAGGCCTAAAGTTAAGATTAAGGTCAGCCTAGCTTGAAGTACGCCACTGTCTTTCAAGCCGAAGTTGTGGCGCTACAACTCTACGCTAAGGATTGTAGTGCAGGAGAGTGGCCATATACCCCGATAGTGGCGGCCTTGAAGTCACTTTCTTCACACCAGATAGTTTCAAGACTGGTGTGGGACTGCCTATCTGCCCTAACCAAGGTGGGTGCTTGGAATAGGCTGACATTCACTCGGATGCTAGAACATGCAGGGTTCCTTGGCAATGAAAGGGCGGTTGCCCGGGCGAGGGAGAGCTTGAAGAATACCTTTATAGGCCCCGAGCCCTTCTGTGGGTCGCCCAGGAGCTGATTGAAGCTTCTATAGAGGATTGGGTAGACGTCCAGCTCTGTAATGGTGGGAAAGAACACCAAGGCAGAAGCAGGTGTTCTGCCTTAAAAGGCATTTACCTAAATTTACGGGACCTACTGAGTCATAGCCGAAGGGATATAAAGCTAATAGTGGGTCCATTAACTGGGCATTGTAGGCTGAATAGGCACACGCCCCAACTACTACTACTTGCAGATAACGCGTATGCTCTGCAAGGCCGAAGAGGAAACCCCGGTACACATCCTTTGTGAGTGTGCCAGTCTGATGAGGACAAGGTTTCTTCAATTCGGTACATTCATGACGGAGCCACGTTCAGCTTTGCTTGGTCTGATGTGCTGTAATCCCAGGGGATCTACAATAGACCTCTTAATGCCGGTCGTAGTGGAATGAGACTCGCCCTTCCCATTTTTCAATCTAATCTAATCTGACTTGTAAAAAAAAAAAAAAAAAAAAAGTAATGCCTATTATTTTAGGCGGGCTTAAGGTCCAACTACCAACTTAGGCGTCGTGGACGGGGGCGGAAACACTTACTTTACTATTAACATTTTTCATACTAATATAAAACTTAGCAGTTATCCGCGGGACTCGAACTGGGGCCCTCCCACTTACAAGTCCATTCTCATAACCACTACACCAACACCCGCCCCAATTTGACTTATATTTCCGGTGAAAAAATCAATAATGAAAATTTGTCACAGTCGTAATACTTCCTCCTTCCCAGCCGTATATAAAAAGAGTTACTTGATAACTGATATCTGTTTCGAGAAACTTAACCGAAAATGCAATCCAGCCTAATGCACTTTCACACACAACTTGTTCACTATGATCTTTGATGTTTTCCACCCAATTTAGAATTGTTCTTAATTTTTTTTATTTTATTTTAAACATTTTTCCAAAATATTCGGTAATATTCATTGCTAAATATATATATATATTTTTTAAATTCTCTGGTTTTCTATGAAAAGATAAGTAATTCGAAATATTATTCTTAAGAAACTTGTATTTAAAGAAATTTCATTAATAAAGGCGTTAAAATTTTATCCAAAAAAGCGGTAATTTGTTTAACATGTACATCATAATAATTACGGTACTCAAAGAATATTTTATTTTTTGCGTATTTTCTAATGTAATGTTGCTATTTAATGTGAAATAATAATAATACAAAATTAAGAACACTTAGTAAGTTAATGTTACAATTTTGAATGTTTTTTTTTTTTTTCTAAATTCTAACAGTCCTACCAACCCAACCGTGCAAAAAGAATTACTTGACATCATCAGAAAGATGTAAATGAAATTACATGGGAAGTGATAATAAGCATTTAATTTGCAACTTATATATATATATATATGTGCATAATAAATTTTAAAAAAAATTAAAATAAAAAAATCCTTGAGAAAAGGGAATTACATACAAAGATAATATATTATAATATATTTGTGAAAGTTATAAATAATTGATTATTATTATTATGATTATTAAATAATTTAAATAACAATACTGAGAACTTTAATGTTTTATAATTATTAATTACATTTATGTTTGTATGTATGTATGTATGTATGTATGTATGTGTATGTATTTGAATGACTGTTTTGACGAAAACCCATTCTCTCACTTCCCAACTATATTATTGTAATTATTAGATTTTTATTTTGTATTATAATATTATTGTTATTTATTGAACATTATCTTGTCTACAATATAATTTATATTTATTTATTTATTTATTTTATGAAACTTAATTTAGTAATTAAGTTAAATAACATAAATACATAAATTAATAATTACATAAATAATAATTAATTAACAATATATTAATGTTTATTTTATGTATTTATGGTCTGGGAACGTGTGAAATATATAATTATTATATTCTCTTACTAATTTAGTTTTATAGAAAATATTGTGCTTGCATCTTGTCCAATTTTCACTACAAAATTTATGATCTTGAGAATTTCATAAAATGGAGGGAAAAATGTTAAAATAACAATACATCAGCCTCCTTACTACTCTAAGGAATAATTCTAAAGAGTAATTCTAGAAAAACTTTTACTTCTCCGCCTCCAAACTGAAATAGCATCACTAAATATCATTCCTGAACGCCAATTAGGTTTTAATTATTTATTATGAAAGTTTTGTCAAATGTATCACTGTTTGTCAAATGCATCGCGTTGTGGATACAAACACTACCACTCTGGAACTAAAGCAGTATTGTCCAAAAGTCTTCTTGGACATATATCAAGCTTTTGACTGAATATGGCATATGGGATTACTTTACACGCTCAAGGGCATCCTATCTCCTACTTATTATACTTAAATCTTATCTCACGGATCGTTTCTTCCAAGTCATGCAAAGTTCATCATCATCTGTTAATTATCCAGTTGTAGCAGGTGTTCCCCAAGGGAGCATTCTTTCACCTCTATTATATACTATCTTTACAGTTGACTTACCAACTCATCCAGATTACAATTACTTTTACATTTGCCGACGATATGCAATTCTTTCTCCTCATGTGGATCCCATCATGGCAACTCGTGCGCTACAATCCTATCTTCATATTCTTGAACCTTGGGTACGGCAGTGGAGGATCAAAACAAATGAACTTAAATCCAAACACATAGTATTCACAATAAACAGAAAAAATTCTTCCTACTCTTTACTTTAACAATATTATCCTTCGCATTGCAAAACAAGTACGATATCTCGAATAATATCTTGACAGACGACTAACATGGGACCCCCTCCCTATACCAGACTGAAACAAATTGACTGCAACTTAAGATATACAAATGCTAAAAAACTATTTGACAAACGTTCAAAACTGATTCTAACGAACAAGAAATTGCTATACAATGCTCTTTTAGCCCCCATTTGAACATACGGCATAGAACTTTACGGCACTTCAAAACAATCCAACCTTAACCGACTTCAAACTCTACAATCTAAGATCCTAAGAACGTAGTTAATGCTCCCTTCTATTTCTACGCTCCAACCATACAATCCACTCCGACCATAACAATACCATTCATCTCAGAGCTAGCTCAATTTTGTTTTACAAGAGGGGTTATATCTGGCGATTTGGCGAGGTGAAAAGTGAATGAGATGTTCAGTAGCCGCTGGAACGGGAGTCAGGGACCGGTAAACTGGCCTTCCAGATCGCCAGATTTAAGCTCCCTTGAATTTTTTTCTTTGGGGATTTCTCAAAGAAAAAATTTTTGTCAGGAAACCAACAACTCCAGAAGCACTTAGAGAAGACCTGCTTAGCAATTCCGGCAGACATGATACGGTTAGCAACATCATCTGTTGGGCAGTGACTGCGCTTGTGCCGGTTAAGCCGAGGAGGTCATTTTGAATAAACAGGAAATATTTTTTTATTTATAAATGTAATCAATATTTATGTTTGGCCTTTGTTAATTAAACAAGCTAAAAAATTAGTTGGCTGGGGCCAAAGAAGAAAATTTTTATTTTTTAAAAATGTTTATTCGACGTTTCGGACACTTTTGGTGTCCTTCCTCAGAAACTACAAAACAAAAATATGGATATCAAGAAAATTGTATGATAAAATAAAACATATAAGAATTAAACAATATTATAAAGATATAATATCTGTTAAGGAAGAATGGAGAGTTAAATGTTTGAGGAGGTTATTGTTTGGTTGTAGAGTAAGGTATGATTGCAAAGAAAACAGAGAGGGGAAATTTTTTCCAAGTTAGGAAATGTGAACAGTGGTAGAAATGAAAAACAACTCAATTAATAAATTATAAGGGAAATAAATGATATAAATAAACAAGAAAATGAGTGGAAAGTGTAGAAAGTTGGTATGTATAATTTAGTGGGGGGGAGGGGTCCTTTTTTGAGGAAGCGGAAAATGTTGTTGTAAGAAGAGGTAATGACGTCCTTGTCTTTTTTGTAGTTGATAGAGTTAGGGTTGAAGTTAATGTGGATGGATTCAGAAAGAAGTCGCTTCAGGTGGTTGGAATAGATGGTTAGGACAGAAGCATTTCGGAAATCAAAGGAGTGAGCAAGGGTGAGTGCATGTTTTGTGAGGGCTGTACTGTCAATTTTTTTGTTAGCTATGTCTAGTTCATGTTGTCTAAGTCTCTTTCCTAGGTGTTGTTTTGATTCACCAATCTAACTTGCGTTACAGTTTGGTGCAGTGCAAAGTATGCTGTAAACAGAGTTCGTTTTGTTATAAGTTTCAATGGTGGTCTTTGAGTTTAGAGAACAGTTTGCTGAGTTTGTTGGAGGAGTAGAGGCCAGATTTGAGATTGGGAATGATAGACTTTAGAATATGCATAATTTTGTATGAGATGGTTGATATGTGTAGATGAAAAAATGGAATATTGATGGCTCGGGCGTGGAATGGCATGTAGTTTTTAAAGGGTTGTTTATGATGCAATTTATAATGGATGTGAGAATTTTTTGTATAGACTTTCGTAAATATACTGGAATATTGTTTTGTTTTTAATGATGTTTTACCTAATTTTTAAGTCCCTTATGGTTCTAAAATAGGTATTAAGTGCTGATAACATTTGAACTTTTTTTTAGAAATTAATAAGAAAATCCACTTTTAATTTTAGTTTATTAAACAAAGAAATAGTAAAAAAAAACGACAAAAATTTAATCTTTATGATTAGAATATCTCGGCAACGGTTTGAAATATTGACGTGAATTAATGGCATTATTATTCAATTTTTTTTAGCAGTTTTCAATGCAGTAGTGAAAAGTGGGGGGGAGGGGAGGTCAAAAAGGAAATCGGCACTTTCAGTCACTGATTTCAGGTGTAAGGTGGCCATAAAATCAAATAACATTTACACCATCATAAACTAGAGACACAAATACTTCATCCAAACGTTATGTTCACTTTTTTTTTTTTTTATATTTTTCTTCGTTTAAGATTTATTTCAAAAAGTGGCCCGTTTAAATGGAGCACCCTGAGTATGTGTGTGTATAAAAATTACGCACTCATCACTTTTGTTGTGGTGGTTGGTTCCGCAGAGCTGGAAAGCACATCAGTGACATTTTCCGTGGTAGCCTGCTTCATTTTGTGGTCATCGACCGGTTTCGGGCGTTCGCACATCTTCAGGATGCATTTTTCAGACACAGCGTGACAACACAGACTTGTACAGAGCAAGAGTGTGTAAAATAACTTTGCTCTATGCAAGGCCTGTGTTGTCACACTGTCTGAAAAACGCATCCTGAAGATTGGCGAACGCCCGAAACCGGTTGATGACCACAAAATGAAGCAGCCTACCACGGAAAATGTCTCTGACACTCATCACTTTTGCTTGTTGTACATTGTATTCAGTTGCAAAATAAATTAATAATTAAAAAAAAAAAAAGTAACAATACATATAGTACTTTAAAGACAATTAAAACATCTACCAAAGATTGTAATTTTGTAGAAAATTGATCATTTATAACTATATAACTTACAGTAAAAGAATGTTATTTGAGTATTTCACACCAGATATTTGTAAAGTAAAAAAAAAAAAAAAAAAAATTACAAAATAATTACCATTAAAATATTTCTTATAATTTAAATAAAACGAAAAAAAAATTATACCCACACTTGACCAGTCTACGATATAATACACTGTTTTTAAAAAAAAAAAATTATAGTTTATAAACCTGTAATTTATCTGTGAAAATATGTAAATTAAATATTATTAAGAGGGAGACAGAACCCCCCCAAAAAAAAAGAAAGATTTAATTACCTATATTTTCTAAATACTGTCAATAAAAGACATAATAATTATTGGAAGTTGTAGGCTGCTAACAAGATGGCCCCACATTGGTTATAGAATAATATATATATATTACTATAATATACACCACATATATATGGTAAAAAAAAAAAAACAAAATTAATCATATAACATTAATTCTTAATACAACATTAATAACTTGAAGGAAAGTAAACCGTCGACAGATATTCTCTTTTTTTTATTATTCCCCTTGGCTATGCTGGTTTAAACTTGCCTAAGGCATAACTAATCAAAACAAATAGCTTCTCTTCCCTTCCAATGTTTCGTATTATATATATATATATATATATATTTTCCCTTCTAGTTAAGTGGATATAACACTAATTGGGCAGAAATAAATGGGAAGGATATATAAGAATAATTGTGTATAAAATTATAAATTAATAAATGCAAATGAGATTCAAAAACTTTTTTCAAAAAAAAAAAAAAAAAAGGAACAAGTTATAGCGGAGAGATCTAGCGTAGCTGGATGTATATGTTCCAAACTGAAAAAATAGCAATAGACGTTTGAGCAAAGTAATATGGATAATAGATCGGTGAACAATCACGTCCAAATTGTGATAATCCATACAGGCATATTCGCAAGTGAAAAAACTCCCTTCCGGAAATATACCCTATATTTAATTATAATGTATTTCTTACTGTGAATAAAATATTTTTTTTAGATTAGTTTACTTTATTCCTATTTTTCAAGGTCAGAAAGCAGTAATGAGCGCACGTATAACAGCAAAAAAAATCATGCAATTATATAATGGATGTGAGAAGGAGAGAGAATGGATTTTAGAGAAATAAACTAGATGATATGCTAAACAGTGTATAACGAATAGAACACACAAACTGCCAGGACTATGCAGTAAAATAGAAGTTAGGTAGCGAGAGAAATATAAAGATACAGACTGGCTGTGTAATAAGAAGGTAGTAGATAGGTTGCTGACTCTTGTAAATTGGTCGTAAACTAACACTGTATAATGAATTGAACACACAAACTGCCAGGACTATGCAGTAAAATAGAAGTTAGGTAGCGAGAGAAATATAAAGAAACAGACTGGCTGAGTAATAAGAAGATAGTAGATAGGTTGCTGACTGGTTGTAAACTGGTCGTAAACTTATCCTCAACTGTACTGCTGTCGCTCTATTTATATGAATCAAATCCTCCCGCTCTTCCTAGTCTGGCCTAGGTGTGGAGTAACTGACTTTTTTTTCATTAAATGCCAGCTTCACCGCTCTTCGGATCCTATGAATCTTTAATGATTCGGATCCCATTACACAATGAAATGGTGAGTGGGCAGTATAGAGGAAAGGTATATAGTTGCGGGATGTAATTATTTGACAGGAATTGTGCAGCCCATTTATTTCTACATAGGTGCAAACTTTTTGGGGAGGGGGCCATTCCAAACTGCGTTGGCGTAAGCGATTGGTCACATAGACAGTTTAAAAAAAACCTGAATATCTTTTTCAAAGTATCGGTGAATTTTCCGACAAGAAACATTTCTATTATAGTTTCAGATTATACCAAATAACAATACATACAAAATTTAAAATGTCTATAGCGAGAGCGACTCGATTGATAACTTCTTAATGAATTTGTGCTGAACTATTTTCTTAAACTACGTTAACTTATGATGCTATTTCTTGAAATGATTATAATGTTTAGTGAAACTGCTCCTTTATATACAAATTCTGGGTCTTCCTCGGCCTAGTGATATAAGTGGAGATAGTTACTTAGAGAACTTCCGTGCCAGAGATTAAAGCTGTTCTTAGTGATTTGCTGGTGTATGGTGTGTCAGTGGCTTAGTAATGTAGTGGTGAGAGGAGTATGTAGCATTTCCCTTATTTCAACCCACAATACTATTGTGGTTCTCTTACACCATCGACAGTTATTAGGGTACCATTATTGTGAGGAACTGCAGCATACTGGGCTCATTAAGACAACTGGATATGCAATGCTCTGTTTTAATATTAAGTGTATGTAACCAGCTTTTAATATTCCGAGTTTACACTCGGAGTGTGTAAACTAACTTTGCTCTGTGCAAGTCTGTGTTGTCACACTGTCTGAAAAACGCCTCCTGAAGATGGGCGAACACCTGAAACCGGTCGATGACCACAAAATGAAGCAGGCTACCACGGAAAATGTCTCTGATGAAAAACTGTTCAGATGGAAAATGTATAAACACGTTTATAAAGCCTCGATTTTCATACTTAAAACATGTACTCTTCTTGGATTCCAACCCAAGTAGGACGAGTAAAAGTAAAAGTAATGCCTATTTTTTAGGCGTTTAATTTTTACTTCTCAGAGCGGGAATCTAACCCAGTACCACAATACAACTCAGCTTGGCGGTTCACCCAGCTATCGTGGTGTATGACAATGTTGCTTTATTCCAAACAGAATTTTTTCATAACAAAAAAATTAATTAAGTTCAGAATATGTTGCGTTTTTAATCATGTAGTTGGCAAATAGTTGATGTTGCAGGATATCGTAATTGGGGTTAATTTAAATGAAGACACAAACTCACTAATTGTTCTTTAATTTACAAATACAAGCCTAAATTAACGTACTTTGTGAAGAGTAAAGAGTAATAGAGAATTGAGAATCTGAGCGATGAGTAACGATATATGTAGCGTGATGAATGTAGAATGGATATGTCGCTTTTATTTTAAGGGCAGACTTGATTCCAATACACTATTTTTTGCAGAAAAAAATATCTGGTATGACAAAATCACACGACTTTCTCATATTGCAATTTACTGAATGGCAACAATTTTCATCAATATTTATAATTTTTAAAACCGTTGGTGTTTATGCAACAAAAAAAAATCACAGAAAACTGGAAAACCTAATCAGTAAATTCGCACTTCCGATGTAAACAATTTCACTGCAATAAATATTATGAGAATGATGTAATATACTGAAATAACATTTTAGAGGAAAACATAACACCACTTTTCCCCCAAAACCTGCCTTAAATGAATTTTTTCAAAATGAAATGTTAAAAATAAAAATTGTAGCTCTTAATATATGTAGAGCCATTTTCGAGAAAATCTCCAAAAAAGTGAAGAAAAAAAACAACAAACATCAGTAAAGTGATAGTTTCGGTTGAGGAATTTTGACAGATAACTTACTGCCGGGATCCCATGGTGAGGAATTTTGACAGATAACTTACTGTCTGGATTCCATGATGAGGAATTTTGACAGATAACTTACTGTCTGGATCCTATGGTGAGGAATTTTGACAGATAACTTACTGTCTGGATCCTATGGTGAGAAATTTTGACAGATAACTTACTGCCGGGATCCCATGGTGAGGAATTTTGGCAGATAACTTACTGTCTGGATTCCATGATGAGTAATTTTGACAAATAACTTACTGTCTGGATCCCATGGTGAGGACTTTTGACCGATAACTTACTGTCTGGATCCTATGGTGAGGAATTTTGACAGATAACTTACTGTCTGGATCTCATGGTGAGGAATTTTGACAGATAACTTACTGCTGGGATCCCATGGTGAGGAATTTTGGCAGATAACTTACTGTCTGGATTCCATGATGAGGAATTTTGACAGATAACTTACTGTCTGGATCCCATGGTGAGGAATTTTGACAGATAACTTACTGTCTGGATCCCATGGTGAAGAACTTTGACAGATAACTTAGTGTCTGGATCCTATGGCAAGGCATTTTGACAGATAACTTACTGTCTGGATCCCATGGTGAGGAATTTTGACAGATAACTTACTGCCGGGATCCCATGGTGAGGAATTTTGACAGATAACTTACTGTCTGGATTCCATGATGAGGAATTTTGACAGATAACTTACTGTCTGGATCCTATGGTGAGGAATTTTGACAGATAACTTACTGTCTGGATCCTATGGTGAGGAATTTTGACAGTAACTTACTGCCGTGATCCATGGTTAGGAATTTTGGCAGATACTTACTGTCTGGATTCCATGATGCGTAATTTTGACAATAACTACGGTCTGGATTCCCATGGTGGCGGACTTTTGACCGATCACTTACTGTTGGATCCTATGGTGAGGAATTTTGACAGATAACTTACTGTTTGGATCCTATGGTGAGGAATTTTGACAGATAACTTACTGTCTGGATCTCATGGTGAGGAATTTTGACAGATAACTTACTGCCGGATCCCATGGTGAGGAATTTTGGCAGATAACTTACTGTCTGGATTCCATGATGAGGAATTTTGACAGATAACTTACTGTCTGGATCCCATGGTGAGGAATTTTGACAGATAACTTACTGTCTGGATCCCATGGTGAAGAACTTTGACAGATAACTTAGTGTCTGGATCCTATGGCAAGGCATTTTGACAGATAACTTACTGTCTGGATCCCATGGTGATACCTAAACTGAATATTGAGTTTAAACTTTCTGTGATTTTTTGTTTGTTTGTTTTTGAGCTATGCTGTTCATATTATACTACATACATACATTTACCCACACAGTCCATTTTCTAGAAATCACTTTTTTGGAGACTTAGCGGACTTCAAAGCGTGTATTTCTGGTGAAAAATCTTCTTCTTCTGTGTCTTAAGCGGGTTCTTTTGGCAGCGAGCTATAGATGACCTATACCTTAAATCATCGGATGTATCCTTCTTTAGCTCTTGTTCTTTGAATCATTGGTGATCTCCAAGCGGGTGATTAGCCCAGCTTGAAGACCTCGTTTACCTCGGAACAACTGTTTTTTTTTCTAGCCAAGGCTCTTTTCCTGACTAGGTGATCCCTCAGGAGCGGTAGCCCTAAGGTGTGTACTGTAGATGGCCTTGTCTGCAGCGAATGTGCTGTAGTGTATTGTCAAGATGAGAGTGCATTCTGTAATCCGCTGTGATAATCCGTGGGATCGCTACTCCTCAGGAGTCTACAGGCATCGACACCTCCTGCGGGACCCGGTGAAAAACTCTATATCAGAAATTTTGACACGATTACAATACTTTCTCTTACTAGGAGTAAGAGAAAGTAAATAAAATACAGGAATATCTGGCGTGAAACACACACACTATTTTCTCTTACTTCAAAATTTGACAAATGATTAACAATTTTCTATAATTCTGGAATTTTTACTTAAGAAGGCGAGAAAACATAATTCTACTTGTTGCTGTTTAGGGGACATTTTTAGAGGATATAAAATATATTGAATCCACCGGCAGCACTGCTAACAATCCCAACAAAAAACTAAATAATAGTTTAGAGCTGAGCATAATCTCTAGAACGCTTCTGAAGAAAACAGTTTCAAACGAGATATTTTTAATATAAATGAGGATTATACAATTTGTAAAAAAATAAGCATTAATGTTCCAATTTCAAAAAAAAAAAAATCGTATAGTCCTTTTATTTTATTAAAACAGACCATTTTTTTTTTTTAAAAAAAGTAAAAAAAAATCAATAATAAAGTCTGAAGCGTGAATTACATATTCTATAAAGAAATATACCAAGACAAATCTATTACTATAGCATGAAAACTTGTATTGATAAAAGAGGCGGTAAAACATCAAAGCTGTCCCAACAACTGTTGTTAGTGACGTCAGTATCTTGGTTGTCTATCTCAGGTATATTAACAAGTAACTGGTTGGTGGCTGTTTAGATTTAGGGCTCCAGTTCCCTAACTTGTTCCCCCCATCCCACCCTTTCTGCAAAGCTCTTGTTTCTTCACCATTAGTTCACTTTACAAAAAAAAAAACTGCCTTTAACACCCCCACCCTAATAAACAATCTTATAATAAACTTACTTTTGTTGTTTAGAAGAATATATATATACAACATGTACAAAAACAGCTACCGGACGTTCTTTGTATAATGTTTACTATTTTTATGCGGAAGCTAAAAGTTTTTATACTTCTCATATTAAAAACTTGTAAGAAATATTGCAATCGTCTCAGTTTTCCATGTCAGATTTAATCAGATTACATGATTTGATGACGTTGTCCGTTCATTAGGAAAAACTGTTTTTTTTTTTTTTATTTTAAAAAACAAAACATCATTGAAAGTTTAAATTCAATATTTAATTTAGTTTTCCCCATTCGGACACCTGGTTTTGGTAAAAGTCAGTCAACCGAAAAAAAAGTTCACTTTGGGAATAAATTTTTCAGTATTTTTGTTTTTAAATTTTCTGAAAAAAAAAGCGCAACAATTTTCTTTAAAATTTGGTATACTAACTACCCATATAAAAATTTACAATTTTTATTTTAAAATGTTTTTTTTTGGGGGGGGGGGAATTCATTTTAGGGGAATTCTGGGGACGCTTGGATCTAGAAAATTCAGTATAAGGAATTCCGCCAGCTGTATGTAGGGATGGCGGTAGAGTTTGCGTCATAATTTTGATGTGAAGTTTTTGTTGTTGTGGTGGTTGGTTCCGCAGAACTGCAAAGCATCAGAGACATTTTCCGTGATAGCCTGCTTCATTTTGTGATCATTGGGCGCTTGCCCATGTTCAGGATGCGTTTGTCAGACAGTGTGTTAATACAGACTTGCACAGTGTAAGTCTATGGTATCACACTGTACATTAGAAATATACTGGAAATGCACCTTTAAAGTAAAAATAAATAACAAGTCCACACCCGTCTCCAAAAGGATCACATAATTTGGGGTAACTGAGGGGAAAACCCTTAAAGTTTTTTAACGAAAAACCTGAATAACTTTTCCAACTCTTCATAATACTGAAATCCCCATTTTTGGGCTCCATAACAAGCTATGCGATCTGGAAACAGAACAAAATACTTGAAATTTATATGTCACAGGAACCCTATTCTGCGAAAGAAAACCTGACCCACACTATATTAAGAGTCAACTTAGCCGAAGAGACCATATCTCTGATATGCGTGTGGAAACTGAGGCGGGGAGTCAAGATTACACCTAGATATTTATATCTATTGACCACCTCAATCTCATGCTCCCCAAAACGCCATCTCTCTAACGATGCCAGTCTCCCTTCTTTATTATTATTATTCCCAAAAGGGGAAGGAAGTAAACCCTACGCTATCCAAAGCCCCCTCGGGCCCATACAGCTACCCCTAAAGAATACCTAATACTGGGACTAGAATGAAAATCCAGGCCCAGGGTTTAACCATCTAAGTTTCACAACAGACCGAACAAATCGGACCAAAACCTTAAAAGGACACAGCTTAAGATCCTCTACCGACATCCTATTCCGGCCGAAGGTCCTAAACCTAATCTCCTCACAACCCAAACAATTCGTCATCAAATGCATGGGTGTTTCCTCCTCAGTTTCACAAACTCTACAAAAAGGGTCAGGCACAAGTCCCATTATATAGAGATGTCTCCTTAAACCACAATGCCCAGTGAGGAATCCAACCAGATACCTGAGGGAGGTCCGTGAAAGACATCGGACCCCACTACTCAAAGCTCCGTCCGGGCCCCCAATGAGCATTTTAGACTGCCGACAACCCACTGCACTCATCCATAAGGATGAGTGCTGTGAGGTCATCCACGTCTGAAAGCCCGACAAACATGTGTCAGAAGACACACCAAAAGCAGGCTTTGGACCAATGAAAGGGAGAGAGGCACCTAATTTGACAAACCTATCCACCTCCTCATTCCCAAAAATTCCCATATGACCTGGAACCCAGACCAGAAGCACATCCATCTCCCTCCTTTTCTAAATACGATAATTTTGGATTTATCGAGATTTACCGACAATCCCCATTGATCACAGTAATTTTGAAGAATATAATGTTTCATTGCAGGTTTAATGGGTTTTCAGCCATAAGCACAACGTCGTCCGCATACATTAATATTTTAATGTAATACAGACTTGCACAGAGCAAATTTAGTTTACACACTGAGTGTTTAAGTCTGTATTATCCCACTGTCTTACAAACGCATCCTGAAGATGGGCGAACACTCGAAACCGGTCGATGACCACAAAATGAAGCATGGGCTATCATGGAAAATGTCTCTGATGAAGTTTTTGTAATGGAAATTATATTAACTCAGGTGGTAGCGCGCGGGTCTCGGATACGGAAGTCCCGATTCGAGTCTATTATGCTGCTTTTAGATGTTCTCTTCCAAGTATCTTTTAATCCGGTGATGAACGTTTAGACGGATTGACCATACATAAAGTTGATAAGGGTTATCATACATCTATATATATGTATACCTCATCCATGCTAATTACCCAAGAATGGTAAGAAATTCTCTGATTTGTGCCAGTTTGAATTGTTCTCATTTGTTTTATCATTTTTATTGCGAAGCTTCCTCAGATGGAATAAGAAATATTCATATAACATTGTTAGGGGGGAAAAAACCAAGCCATTTTTCTCCCAAAATTATTCATTGAGACGTGATCGATCACTTCTGTTCAAACCTGCAGAAAACGGCCTAAAAGTGCTTTTGCTTCGCCCTCATCTCTGCTACTGGCTCGATGGACTAGCAAATCTTTCGGCACTGATTTTATGTAAATATATGAGTGTAACGATTAGAGTGTTCACTTCATTAGTTAAAAAAAACCTATGTTTACTTAAAAATACAGTTCCAATTAGAATTAATCTCCTAGTGCCTGATAAAATCATCTTTAAAGCACACAAACAGTCACCTAGAGTCAATGGCATATGAACACAATAAAAGTGCTAGATGCTATATGAAAGAAGACGCCGCCTTAGTAAAACATACTTTTTTATAGGAAAGTAGAACCTGGTAATCACATTGTTAATTGCAGTAAAATCACCATTGCAAAAAATTGCCTGCGTCAAAAAGACCCGTGTTGAATAGTTAAGGAATAAATTATTACAAAGTTACGTACCGGAAATAACATGATTTTTTCTAAGTTAAGGTTGTTTAATAAAATATAACTGGAAACAAATGAGTGTGCAGTTGGGTCCGAAGAAACATATCATTGAAACCACATCACAGATAACAGCTAGGATTTTATCCATTGTAGCATGCTTCATTTTGTTGATTCTGTTCTGGTTTCGGATTCTTATCTATGAAGTTCATATAGAGAGTTGACTTCAAATTTATGTTTCTGTCATGCACCATATGCGGGAGGTTGTAAGGTTTCTTTTTGGTTCTCATGTTGGTCGCAATTCGGTTTTCGACTGCTTATTCGTCAGTAATTTAGCGAGAACAGGGGGCACCACGAGTAGGCGACTGACTTTATCCCCCTTGTGGTAACGAGAAGGCTGATGAATTGGCAAAGAAAGGTTTATTGCCCCCTCAACCTGACTTAGCTGTTCCTCTTGAAACAGCTAAAGTGCCTTATACGCAATTCATTTAGTCACAGTCAATACGGGCGAGCTCAGAAGCCATACAGGGCAAAAGGTACGGTGCCCTTGCGAAGCGCCCAAAGATCGAATCCAACCCGACCTGCCCAGAGGAGTCTGGGTGGCTAACTTTCGAATGTTGACTGGTCATGGCTAACTGCAGAGGCATTTGCATCGTTTGGGACTCATGGACAGCCCCATATGCCTTTTTGTAATGATCCTGACTCGGAGATGACGAGCGAGCATCTGTTGGAGTGTCCTTCACTCAAAGATACTCACGATGAATACAGCTAAAAACCCCCAGTGACCTGGTGCAGCGGATGGATGGATAGATGGTGCCTTTTATTGGATTGCTAACTAGCGAATGGCTTGATGCCAACACAAATTGGCATTGCCAAAAAAAAAAAAAAAGGGGGGTATAAGGGTTTGTTTTTTTGGATGTGTACATACACATATCACTCACTATAACAACATAACCTCTCGCACACAATCAAAATCAACCAGTATGGTGCATGACAGAAATATTAAGTTAAAAATCAACTTCTCTACACGAAAGTGAAGATAACTTTGACGATGGATGAGAATCCAAAACTGGTCGAAACCAACTAAATAATGCAGCATGCTACGACGCATAGAGAAATTTACATACTTAATAATTATAACTAAAAATTTTCTTGGAGTACTATTCGAGGATTAGTATTCTAAGGTCTTATTGTAACTTTAGTGAATTTCTTTACGTTTTGTTGGTTACTTGGGGCATAACACCCCGCGAGTTTCTTTCCCGGATACGTCACTCATCATGTGTGCCTTGGGCCAATCCTGCTAACGATTAAAGTTTTCTGAAAAAAAATAAGATATTTTTATTCGCCAAACAAATTCAATGGATATGTAATGGATTACTAATAAAAAAAAAAGTGACGAAAATATTACATTTTCCCTGTGACCCATATATTTTTAAAAAATATGAGCCTAATATTGTCAGTTTTTGAACTTCGAACGATTCTCACATTTTTAAGAATGAAGTTTGTGTTAGACATTTATGACACATATAGTGGATTCCTCCTAAAAGGTAAATATGAGTTTTTCTAGAATGGAGATAGATAGCCCTTACTGGAGGATACCTGTTTATTTCAATAGCGGCAAACTATGTTTGATCTTGTATGTTGTTTTTTTTTTTTCACCTCCATGCGGAATTTTATTATTTATATTATTTACAAATGTTATTTACAATGAAAGGGTCAAAGTATGTATACACGATGGGTGGCGCCCAGACTAAATGGCACCCGCTTCACAATATAACTGACAAATTCCTTCACACTGAACTGATTTATAACAAGAGTGTGTTGTGTATGTACAACTCTAAATTTATTACAACGCCTGGTACTTCTATTTAATGTTTTGAAGTTTGACAAACATTTGGATTATCTAAAACTTTTAGGATTTTTTCCTTCTGATGTTTGCCGACATTTATTATTTTTATTTTTTTATTTTTTGACGTTTTGTTTGGACAAGAACCTTAAGATATTCATTAAAGGATGGTAGAATTGTTTACGAATGGATAAGTACCCTCTTAACGGTACTGAGAAAAAGAAATATGAGAACAAATCTACCCCTCTAAAAAACACATGGCTTTTTCTTCCACGCTCATAAATCTTTTAAGAAAATAATTTAGTTCAACTTTTCTTTTTGATGATTTTAAAAAGAGCCGCTTTAATATTTTAGAATTGCAAAATTTTATTTATACTTATAAGTTTGAATTAAATTACCAGCGACTTTCTTGTAATGCATTTCTTAAAATACTAAATAGACGATTCTAATTAGAGGATTGATGCTACTCGTTTTTTATTTATTTATTTATTTTTTTTAAGGTAGTGTAGCGTTTCCTAAGAAGCGAAAATATAAGGACAGTACTCTCGACTCAAACCCGGGACTTTCATATGACAGTCCAGCGCGCTACCACTGAACTAATCCCTTTCTTCTAGTTTACAAACAACATAAAATGAATTGTTGCTGATTTCAAAATATTTTGAATGATCCAGATAAATGATAATGTTGTTAAAATATGGAAGATACTTCTTGACCTTTCTTATATGAAGGAAAAGATTGTGAGATTCGGTCTTTTTTAAAAAAATAAGAAAACTTAAATTTTTGCCAACGTTTCCACAAATATATTGTCTTTTTCAAGGCATAAAAAAAACTATTAAATAATCTTCAAAACACAAAAAACTAAAAAATTTATGTATAAATTTGGAAAATAAAAAGTTGAAAACAACGTCGAAACTTTGCGGGCCTCTGAGGTTTACAATAACTTTAAGCTTCCCTCTTTTTTTTCTTAATCTTTATTCATGCTACAATCAGCGCGATAGCACTATAAGTAACAATCATACAAAGAACATATATACAAAATGAGTGGAGAAGCTACCCAATGGTAACACTCCAAAACTATACAAAGTCACTATTGGCCCTCTTCGCTTGAGAGGAGATCACGAGGCTGTTGTCTTTTAAGACGTCTAGGAGGTTTATTAGGAAGTGTTCGGGAAGACAGGTGTTGAACTAAAGGATTTCTGTGAGTCTGTAGGTAAATATGGAATTTTCTGTAACGGGTTTGGGCGACTTGAGCAATGAACGATATATTAAGATCAGTGTGTATGGTTCGGTTGGTAACGTAAAAAGGAGCGTTTACAATGTTACGGGGGTTTCTGGATTGTAGGGATTGGAGCCTTTGGAGATTTGAGCGTTTGGTTGAACCTGATAGTTCTTATCCCATACGACCCAGATAGGCTTTAAAATAGATGTACAAATTAGTCTTTTGTTATCTAGGGAGAGTTTAGATCTGTTGTCCAGTAGTCTTTTTAAGTTGTCTAAAGCGTTTGTTTAGTTCTATTCTTTTAAGTCATTTATGAGGATTCCAAGTAAGTCTTCGGTCTACGTAAAGCCCAAGATAGCGAGCAACGTAGACCACTGATAAGGGAATTAAGTTGTAATAGACTCGGGGAAGAGTTATCTGACGTGGAGTGAAGGTAATGTTTTAGGATTTATTTAAGTTTAATGGCCCATTTTTTGAATCAATTTTCTAGGGAGGAGAAGTGGGTTTGTAGATTTCTATGGGCTGTTACGGGATCATTGTTGGAAGACAAGATAGCAGTATCATCTTGTGAGAAGGATGGTATCGGGATGTGTTCGGATGCCTGCAATGTGTACTGAGTAAGGGATAGGACCTAGAATGCTGCCTTGCGGCACTCCAGCTTCGGTATGGTTGAAAGGACAGAAGGATGATCCGATTTGTACTTATCCGATTTGTACTATCGGATAAGTAGGATTTTAGGATAAGATAATAGGTGGCTGGAAGGATGCCCTTAAGTTTCCAGAGCAGCCCGAGGCGCTATACTCGATCGAAGGCCTGCTTTAATCGAGGAAAGCCCCCGAACAGCACTCCTTCTTCTTAGTACAAGCTTCTCTCTAAACTACAATTTCAATACAATTTATGGTTCTACCGCTTATATAATTTTAATATGTATTAGATTATATATATATTAGATTAATATATATGGATTTTCATATTTGAAGAAAAATCGATAACCAGAAATGCGAGAGAACATTTAATCAAAGTCAAGTGGGGCTGCACAATGAAATTGAGGTGCTCCAACACACAGCGAACTCATCAATCCGTGGACATAGCAAAAAGCGATAATACCTAGCCATAAAAAGTTAAATATAAGGATGTCCTAATGTCCAATGTCAAATAAAAAAACTAATATATAGATGACATAAAGTGCATCTAAGTCTAAATATATAAATTAAGTTTATCTATAAATATGCTGGGAAATAATTCCCAGGGAGTCAACTAAAATATTCTCCACTAAAGGAGCTATGTCTTTTAGGCTAATATTCACCTTGGCTAAAAAGTCCAAGGTTGTCTTAGACACCACACTCTGGCACCAAACCTTAAGCCATGCACCTTGTACTCCCTGACCCCGAACTGATCCTTAAACTTCTCCTTATAAAAGAGAATACATTTTTCGTAAATGACCCTTTTCTCCTCATCTATTTTCTCGCCCTGTTTCGGATCTTTAGTCTCAAAACGGATGGTCGGATCCAAAATATACGCTACACTGCTGGCATTGTCAAATGCTATAATATCAGCGTATCTTGTAGATCCATCTATATCTACAGCGACCTTTTCGAGAGTCACATAACCTTTTTTTCTATAATTTCCATCCTGGCGTGCTTTACAAGAAGTTTAGTTACAAGAAGCATGTTGTCAGGACAGTTACCAAGCACATGCGCTGGTGTTGCAGGCTCTCTGCCGCATCTGCGACAGAGGGGTCAAACAGCTCCTGCCGACTGTCCGCCAACCCCAGGAACAGCACGAAGTGGGGCATAGTTTATGTTCAGCTTAACAGCATTACTCCATTCTGAACATGATAAGATTTTCTTATCATATACAAACTGATTTAATTTCGGGCTGTCCTTAAAGTGACATACCCCTACCCCGTGCCATTTACAGTTTGTCCATTCTTCAAAAGATTTTTCTCTCAATTGCTGTCTAAGCTTCCTGATGTTAGGGAAAATCTTTTCCAGTGTCAGAACATAACCTGGATGCACATATCTTCGCTTCAACCTCGTAATCAAATATTTGTTAAAAATGGGCATCCCGAACTTTTGCGAGCTTCTGGACAAGTGACCAGTGCTGTAGAGAAGCCTCTCACTCGCATCTAAGCAAGCCTAAGCTGCGATAGCGATGAGAAGCATAAAACATTGCCGAAGCAGTGCTTGCCGGTAGGCCGAGCATAGCCTTAAAACACTTCTTCTGATCACCACATCCGTTCCTTCAACTAACGCTGGTTTAAATTTTGTTAGAGGGGCAGTTTTGGAAAGGATACACCATCGTCGGGAATATATATTGATTTATAATATTCAATTTCTGGTCTGGTTTCAATATATTGGATGTGGCCAGTTTATTCATATTTTCATTTGAGTTTTTTTAACCGCATCTTGATCAACCAAGGTGTAAATAGAATTATGGAATTTCCTCGAAAACTTCTATAAAATTTTCCATCAAACTTGGTATTATTACTAACTGCACAAAACATGTGTCATTTTTATTTGAAACATTTTTACTTTCTCTTACTCCTAAATAAGAGGAAGTATTGTAATCGTGTCAAATTTTCGATATTGAGTATTCATCAGAAATATCCGTTTTGAGGTCCCCTGAGTCCAAAAAAGTAGTTTTTAGCAAATGGTCTCTGTGTGTGTGTGTTTGTGCCCATTTATGTGAACAGAATAGCTCAAAAAAGAAAAACTGTAGAAAGTTCGAACTTCGATATTCCGTTTAGTATCACCATGGCTCCGACAATGGGCCCTGTCAAAATTCCTCAACCGGAAGTACCACCTTACTAGATGTTTTTTTTTTAAGTTTTTGCGATTTTCCCTCAAAATAGCTCCAACGATTTTTCTTCAAACTATTATATCAACTACACATACCAACACCTACAACTTTTATTTGAAACATTTTCTCCGGGAAATTCATTGAAGGGCACTTCTGGGGGAAGGGTGAGGTTAGGTTTTCATCTAAAGTGCTATTTCAGTTTATTAGACAATTCTGCCATCTAATTAATGTTAATTAGAATTGAATATGTTGTTGAAATTCCGAGTTTGAAAAAAAAAATCGGATAACTGGAAGGTCGTTTACATTACCAGTTTACTAAATGTTTTTTTTTTTCACTTTTTCGCGGTTTTCTAAAAAAAATGGCTCCGACGATTTTCTTGAAACTTTGTAATATAAACTAAACATGCAAGGATCTACATCATTTATTTAAAACATTTATCTGGGAAAATTCATTTAAGGGCACTTTTAGGAGAGAGTGGTGGGGTTACATCTTCCTGTAAAGTGCTATTATCATAGGTGATTTAACAATTCTATCATCCAAACAAAATTATTTACAAAATAAATAGATTGCTAAAATTCCGAGTTTCAAGAAAAATTAGTAAACCGGAAGTGCGCTTTTACTAAACAGATCAGTTTTTCAGTTTTCGACGAATTTCATTAAATTTGATACACAAACTATAAAATTTGTCAATTATAATTTTGAGAACTGGAGTAAGAGAAAGTTGTGTGAGTGTTTCACACCAGATTTTTTTTTTTTTTAAATTGATTTTAATTAATTGTGCGGAATTTATGGCGTAAAGTTTCAAATGATACATGAAGTGCTCTAGAGGACTTTAATATTATCACTTCTTTACCGGCCAGCTTGGTACGTAGGTTACTTTTCTCCACAACATCTCCATATTTATGTTAGCACAAACGAATAGAATTTGAGTTTAATGTAAATTTATCACTTTATATAATAATTGTACGTAATAGGAAGCCAAGTGAACATTTCACACCAGATTTGTATTTTATAGAATATCTTAACGATTTATATCATTATATTTTTTGAGCTATTAAAAGATGGATAAGTCACAACAATCTTTAAAGATAAAAAATATATAGTTAAGCAAATTATTTATGTGCATAAGTTACATATTATTTTATTAGCTTATATATATTTATGAGTCTGATAACCGATAAAAGAGAGTGTATTACAATACCAAGATATTAATGACAGATTTATCATTGTAACAATAATTTTAAATAAGATATTAAAACTCTCTCTCTCTCTCTCTCTGTCTATATATATATAAAGTGTTCCAAGATAAATGAGCACAATTTATATTAATTACAGCGCAGTATCTATCTTAATTCACTCCCTCCGCCGCCCAGCTTTTCGGTTATTATTAAGAATAGATTGCTACTAAACTGGCATGGAGGTCCCGTCCCCTTTACTAGCATGCCTTGCCTGTTTGGGCTTAGTTAGAAATACGCCGGCTGCTGCTGCTGCTGCTCTATGGGAGTGTGTGAGATAGTAAGATGCAAAGAAATAAAGATAGTAAGAGATAGATGAAAGCCTCTTTAATCATGATTAAAGAGCTAAGTTATTTTTTGCTCCATTTGACTTCCTATGTACACACACACATACACACCCACACCCACACACATATACACACACAAGGAACAAGATTATTGAAATGAACGGAGAAATGAGGAGCAATATAGGCTGGCTAGTTGACCAAGGCTTTTAATCTAATCTGGGACTCGTAAGTTGAGCACTTAGACCAGCATCTCACATCAGTGCTGTCTCATTAAAGGACTGTAGTGAGAAAAATTTTCGAATCCTGGATTCGGCAACAGGCGGTGGGCGCCAATTTCTGGTATCTTCTTCGAGAGCATTGTGTTCACACATTTGTTACGGAGTGGATTCGCAGCGAGACCTATACCTATGTAGATACTTCCTTAAAAGGCTATGCCTTATAATACAGGGGTCCGAAGTTATATGGTTAACGACTTTTCTCGGAAACTAAGATAGCTAGAATAAAATTAAAAAACACGTGTCCCCGTAGTTTTTTGTTAGAAATCCAAATTTAATTTGCAAATTTGTTTTGGTGCTTCGAGTAGCGACATACAGGCACCAACTTCAATTTTTCAAATGGGGAGGTGTGGTTTTTATTTAAGAAATAGATTCCTCTATTTTTGTAAGAAAAATTTACTTGAACGGTTTTTTTCTTTGAGCGATATTTTACAAGTTATGAATGAAAACATGATTCCTATAAGAAATTTCAAAATGATATTATAACGGTTTTTTGATTGAATAAGAAGAAAAGTACTATTTTATTATAAATTTTACTCCTCATTAATTACAGATCTTGCTCGAACTGGCCCCCACCATTAGAGATGCATACACATGCTTTTTCCTGCCAATTGTACCTTACGACCAAAGAAATACATCTCTAATGGTGGAGGCCAGTTCGAGCAAGATCTGTAATTAATGAGGAGTAAAATTTATAATAAAATAGTACTTTTCTTCTTATTCAATCAAAAATTCGTTATATCATTTTGAAATTTCTTATAAGAATCATGTATTCATTCATAACTGTAAAATATCGCTCACAGAAAAAAACCGTTCAAGTAAATTTTTCTTACAAAAAATAGAGGAATCTATTTCTTAAATAAAAACCACACCTCCCCATTTGAAAAAATGAAGTTTGTGCCTGTATCTCGCTTCTCGAAGCACCAAAACAAATTTGCAAATTAAATTTGGATTTCTAACAAAAAACTACGGGGACACGTATTTTTTAGTTTTTTTTCTAGCTATCTTAGTTTCCGAGAAAAAGTCGTTATCCATATACCTTGGGACACCCTGTATAACTAGGGCAGTGATTTTTGCTTAGTCAGTGGTTTTGCTAAGTAGAAAGTTGTGCGAGTCTTTAAAGGCCCTTTAAGAAGATTTTTTAATGCCTCAGCTTCGCAATGTTTTTCCAATAAAAATCTGTGTTTCCGTGATAGCCATTTTTTAATGCCCCCCTCCCCCCGCATCTCGGTTTTGTATGAGATGCTTCAGATGGGTTCAAGCTCTATGGGCGGTAGTGAGGCGTCCTCCTGCCAATCTGTCGGCCTTTTTGTTTCCTTGTGCCCTGGCACCCAGTCCAGCTATATGCTCGTATGCTTGTCAGTTCACTGCTGTACAAAATTTCAGCATGATAACATTCACAATTAAGTACTATATTAGAAAATAGTTAAATAGTATTTTATATTTCAAGTACTGAGTATGTGATTCAATAAAATTTAGGTTCGAATAAGTTCCAAACCTGATTTTTTCAATAGGATCAGCTGGCTCTGAATTTCACTGCCACAAGATTTTACACAATTTTCCTTTGAATTATATAACACAATTTCCTCAAATTAATGTTTCTATCACGCACTATACTGGTTGATTGTATGTAGGACATTATTATATGGTTATAATAAATAGCGTTGGTATGCACGTATGCTACAGCAAAAAAAGAATGAATATAAATTATAATTACACATAATTAAATATTGGTGAATATAATAAATAGTGTGTATTGTAAAGCAATTTAATAAATCAAGTCCAAAGAACAAAGGAATATTCTGCGAGTAAAATAATAAATAAACATTGAAAAGATGCAAGAGATAAATATAAGAAAATTTGTAAGAAGGTTGGTAGAAAAAAGGCAGATTTCAGATAGAGATAATGTTACATTAAATAATTATAACGAAGTAAAAATATGTATTACATGAATCATTATGCTTTCCTAAGCGACTGAAATAGAAAAGCATTGAAATGCATGCAAGATTAATATAAGAAAATATGTAAAACGTTTGGTAGAAGAATGATAAATTTGATATAGTATTAAATTACATAAATAAAACAAGGTAAAGCAAAATGTATTTTATGAATTATCATGTTTTTATTTATATTAAACGGGTGAGGGGGTATTATTATTTAAAATAATATACGAATTAATTGAATGATTAAATAACATTATTACATTGAGAATAATAAATAAAGTGAAGTAAGATCATTAAGACAATATCTGCTGTTTTTAGATCATGGATTGCTGGAGGAATGAAGCATCATGCAACGAAAGATAAAATCATAGATGGTATTTTTGTACATTTTTTTTATCATACTTCATTCATTTATAATTTTAGACTCTTGTTTTTTTTTTTCGCTATAACACACGTGCGTATCAATACTATATTATAACCATATAACCTCCTACATACAATCAACCAGTGTCGTGCGTGACAGAAACATTAAGTTGAAGTCAATTCTCTACACGAATTGTATCCATACCCCGGACTGTGAATGTTGGGGGGGGGGGGGCATCCAAAACCGTTCAGTAGCAAGAAAATGAAGCGAATAAAAATCATAGTTTATTTTTTATTTACTTACTTCAACTAGATAAAGCTGGTGTCCAGATTAATTAATTATTTATTTATTTATTCACTTACGACGACCTTAGCTTTTATATACATATGTAATACATCCTAGAAAATATGAAAAATATTATTTGAAAGAAACATAATTAAGATATGTGAGTAAATGGATATGTTTAAAAATTTACTCACTACAATAAACCATTAAAGTTAGAATAAAAGTTTCAAATTTTACAATTAAGTTTTTCTAGATTGCAGTTAAGTGTAAATTGGCCGGGAAACATGATAGTGAGCTTAAGCTAAATAAAATGTATTATATTGTATATAGATAGACTTGCATGATCTAAACTTTAATAAGCTTTCCGCTTATAGTGGAAATCAGTTTGTTAACTTTGAAAAATATATTTTTCGAAACTTAAAAATATTTGACCGGAGAATTAATGCCAAGCGCACTGCTCTCGATTTAACACATCCACATGACTGTGCATTCCTGAAGAAGTATATAGGTTTAATACTTTCCCTCCAATTTACTACACCCCTCAACTACTTGGCTTTACCGATCTTTAGTGTTAGAACTAAAAAAACAATAATTCATCTTAATCAGCTAGAGATTTTCACAAATCATCTAAGAGGCTAATAGTTTCTAGTAGGAATATCTATTATTATTATTATTATTTATTTATTTGTCTTTAGGGTTTCCCCTATACAAAGAAGTCCTGCCTTACAGAAAAACAAAAATATAAACAAAAGAAAGAGAATATACAACTTGAACATACAGTGGCGGCTACTGCTATTCGCGATTGCGCGACTGAACCCCCCAGCTATTTGAAAAAAATAAAAAGTAACAAATTATCATACGTTTATTACTTTCTCTTATTCATATTTCAATTTCAAAAAATATTTTCATTTTTATTTATATTAGTTTCAAACCTTAAACCTTAGTCACAGTAAAAATAGTATATATTGCCTGATATCAAATTTCAATCAAATCCATGTGAAAAAAATAATTTGTTTGTCAAATCCGAGGAGAATTAGAAATAAAAGAATAGGAACGTATATCAGTATAGGAGCTCACTCTAATGTTTTGTTTAAAGTATTGTGCATTTTTGTACGATTGTAGGTATAATGCGATGCACATATCAGGAGATGTATAAAAAAGTAGGAAGTTGGGGGTTCACAGTTGGGAGTCGCGCCGGAGAATTTAGTATATATATATATGTATATATAAAAAATTTCTTTGTGTTAGTATAGTAAAGTGTATATTCCTTATTACTTTTTAAAATAAGAGTGGGGGATTCTTGCGCGATGAACATTACTTACGATCTATGAACGAACTTACCCGATCTTACCCGGAGTTAAAAAAAATGTTTTTAGCAAATGTATTGTAGTGTGTGTGTGTGTGTGTGTGTGTGTGTGTGTTTCACACTAGATTTTTTGTGATGTGATGTGTGCCTGTGCCAATGTGTGGATTTTTATATATTGCTTTTATATTTATAAAAATTTGATGTTGGTATTGGTACTTAAAACATCACTAAGAGATATGACCCAGCAAAGAATCAATGCTAACTTATTGACATTTCCTTTGAACCGAAACACTTTTTTAAATGATAATAAAAATTTCCGTTAAGTTAACCACTTAAGTTTCGAACTCAAACGGTACCACTCTTTTTTTCGCAGTTTTTCTCTAGGTGCACAGTGACAGATTTATTGTTAATTTAATATATTTTTTTAATTGTAGGGGAGGGCTGCAAGTTTTTACTTGGCTCTTGGCTTACTTCATGATTTCTAACTAGCCAAGCTACTAAATAATGATAGGTAATGTAAGTGTTTAAAAAAAAAACGTTGAACCCCCACATATCCAAGTCAGGAGCCGCCACTGTGAACATAGTAAATATTGAAATCACACAAAGAAAAATGAATTTTAACCTCAAGTTACATACATATATGCTTAATAAAGTGACACAAGAGAATCTGAAAAATTGCACAAAATCATTATCTATAAATTCAACCAGAGATATAATACTTACACTTACATTTTATATATTTATATACATTTTTTTTTCTTCCTTCCAACATTTATCATTTACTGTCATTATTCATTAATAATAAAGGATTTTATTTCCATAGCATTTTTAAGAAATATATAAATCTGGAATGGTTTAGACTTATTATTGTCCAGTAATAAACTAATTAAATTCTGATCCCCTAATATTTTATTCCTCAAGCCGTTAAATACTGGACAGACGAAAAAAATATGATGGAAATCTTCGGGCTGGTTCAAATTGCAGATAGTACACAGCTCGGCTGGTGTGATGGTATATTTGGACCGCTCTTCCGTTTAATACTGCAAAAGATGACTCCTCTAAGAATTCTATTAATTGTTTCCCTTTAGTAGTGACACACAAGTATCTAGACTCAGTCGAGCTCCTGAGAAATTGCATTCATCAAAAACTTCTTCAGAACAACCAGCCAAATTACCAATACGGCAATTAAAATCGCCGCAAAACAGAATCGGACAGTAATAGTAATCAGAAACAAGATCCTTTATTAACAAATCAAAACAATCCAACAACATATATATTAGATCAATACTTGGTTTAAAATAAATTAACCCCACGATAATTGAATATCTGGAAGATGAATTTTTAACAAAAATCCAATAATTAGAAATATTTATTATATCATAATTAGAATAATTTTTTATTGCAAGTAGGAATATATATTAGTAGAGAAGAAATAGTGGTTCTGGCACACTTTTTTGCAGGGCAACTTTCTTCTCACCCTGGGCCCCTTTGGTTACAGCACTACCGCATCCCTCTATACATCCCCACCCCATCACTTCTCACCATCCCCACGCCCACCGATCAATCATCGAACTGTACGAACGCTTAGGCCACGTCCATTTGAGCTTAAGGGGTTTATCAAAATCTATGATTGGTCGGTGGTTAAATGCTCGTCCAATTCGATGATTGCTCGGTGGGCGTAGCTTGGGAGGGGAAGGGATGGAGAGAAGGGATGGGGTGGAGTCTGGGAGGAGGGATGCGGTGTCCCCAAAGGGGATCAGGGGAGAGGAAAGTTGCCCTGCAAAAAGTGTGGCTGAACCGCCATTTCTCCCCTACTTATATTTTAACTAAATATTTTTTCCAGGGAGTTCACGTGCGAATGTGCACATCTGGACCAGCCGCTACTGATTAGAGTTTTTGTAATACTATCTTTCTCCCTCCAATACTGAAAACTTGACTTTTTGGGAATTTGAGGCCATATGTCAGTGAAATCATACCCTATATTTTGTTAGACGCATTCATAGTGTACTTGTGCCATACAATGCCAAACAGTGTCACTTCAAAACAAGTAATTTCCTAATTTCCGAACCTATCAATGAGAATATAGTCAGTCTCTAATTTGAAATAAATTTTTTTGCTAGCCTAATATAATGTCACTAAAGCCTTGTTTAAACATTGCGAGAAGCTGTCGCGCCAGTGGACAGTGGCTGGTTCCCATGAAATAATGGCCAATTACTGTATTCGGGTCGATTATTTACCCTGAGACAAGTAGCTGAGCCAGTTGTTGCATGCAAGGCCCTTTGCAAATTGGTTAGTTTATTGCGCATACTGTTGTGTAAAAAAAAAAAACTAAAATCACTCATCTTTAGCTAATGAGTTACTGATTTTGTGTACAAACGACGAGCATCGGACCTATAATATGGGGAGGGGGGAAGGCTAGAGGCAAGTGAAAACAAAAATTGTTTAAGTAACTAGCTTGCTGGTAACTGGCACTAGGATAGTAAGTGGCAATTGCTGACTTGATTATAACAGTAACTTACCTGATATGTTTACACAATGACAGTAGCTGTATAGCAATAACTGACCACTCGAACTTGCAAGCTAACAGAGCACTGTGTAAACAAGGTTTAAGATTCTTCTAATCATACAAGTAAATTATTCAAGTAGATAATAATCATACATTTCATACTAATTACTTATTCAATTATTTTTGTATTTTTTCCTACCTTTGATACTTAAATTCTCTAATGTATCCCAAAAATTCTTTCTCTACAATTTTTCTCTAGAAATTGTATTGGAATCAGTTATCGGATTCTGGAGGTATTGGAATCAGATGTCTTGAAGAGGGATTTGATGTGAAGAATAGGCGGAAGTTAGTTTAGAGATTTTAGAGAGTTATTACTCGAAATACGAACCACTGAATTTATAAAAATAGACTATATTTTAACAATAATTTAAATGTTTGAAATAGGTAACTACAATTAATATAAAATGATTGAAATAGATAAATAATTTAGAGTAATTTAAAGAGATAAAACTACAAACAATTTAAAATGATTTAAAGAGATAAAACTAAGATGCACAACTATAAATGATTGATTAAATGATCATATGTTTTAAACCTTGTACAGGAACGCGCTCGCGAAACTGATGTATAACCGATGTGATACTGCTGCTGTAATCGTGTAGAACTGATTGTAACTGATAATGTACTGATGTAACTGATTGAGTACTGATTGTAACTGCTATAACACTGATCCCCTCCTCCAGTGGGGCGAAGTTTATATTGGTATTACTCACACATTGACAGGTGTGTAAGTAATAGTCACACTAAGACATCTCTCGCAGTGTGCCGACCTTGGTCAGGTCGGTGACCAGAGTGATTTAGGTCAGTGGCCAGATTGGCGACAGATGGATGCCCGTCGGTGATTATCAAAGACTCTTAATATATGGTTCTTAATAGATGGTAGCCAGGTGGCTTTGAGTGTTTGTTGGCCCTTGTATGAAAGGAATATCGGCCAAGTGGCTTCTGTACAATAATGATCCTTGTTTGAAAGGGTTTTAGCGGTGCTTTTCTTTGACCGTGTGTATTGACCCTTGCTTGAAAAGGATTTGTTTGGCGCGGCTCTTGTCCTGAAGATAGCGGCTGGCTGGAGCCACTAGATAGCGGCTGGCTGGAAAACCACTAGTTATAAATTATATCCTTTCTTCTTAAGATATTGATATGACATTACAAAATCCATTTCTATGGATGGCTAAGAGTTTCCAAACCATTTGTTCCTTTTTTTTTCTTTAATTCTCCAAGGTTCACACACATAGTGTTGTGCCAAACAGAAAGGAACTATAGATCCTTCTTTGACATCATGATTCCATTTTTCCGAGTTCATTATGCCTAATGTATTTCTTCCTTGACTTATCCTCCTCATTCGTATGTTCTTATTTGAAGAATTTTTTTGAGCAATTTCAGTCCTTTTTAAAAGAGAGAACGTCTGTGTCACTGTTTAATGGGACATGCCTCTAAAAACTCAAGCAGAATAAGCGTCTCCCAATTTATATATCATGTCGCTGATATCAACTCGAACAGTTGGATTAGAATTTGTATTGGAATTTGATGGATAAGGCAATTTTATTTATTTATTTTATTCCCATTGCATGGACTTCCTCTTCTATCTAATAATGCCATACTAGACAGAATAGGTATCAATATTGCTTCAAACTTTTCTTATTGGGGAATACTAAAGAAATATTGCTTCCAAACTTAATTTGTTATCTTTCGCGTTGCATGGTAAATGTTCTTGAGTTCCTTACTTATTATGCGATTCTACTCCAAAACTTTCCAACCTATCTATCCAGAGGCACCGTATCTTAAGCTTTTCGAAGGTCTACAAAGCTCTTAATCATGAGCTAACTTCCTTATAAATTTTTAGAAAGTATCCGTTTTGATGTATATATTTACATCATGATAATTGGATAAGCTTTTCTTAACTTCACGTCAACTTTTCCCCTTGATCTAACTGAAATTAGTTGGGTTTATTGCTTTTGATAGCCGTTTATAAGTCAAGCACCCTTTTCTCAAACCATCTTAAAATACAGAATTAAAGTAAAGTTAAAATTGTGTTTTCATAAAACCATCTGGGGTCCCTCTTTCAAAGTGATTTACAAGTGAATCATGTTAAGACGGGTTATTAAATAAAATGGTTATACCATTTTTCTTTTAAGGATCCATTAATTTGTAGGGAGTGTTCTTTCTGTTTAAAAGTAAGTAGTTTTAAGATAGGAGTGATATATATTTTAACTATAACACAAAAAAGAGGAAAGATCTTGATGATGAAGAAGTTAAAAAAAAGAAAAAGAAAAGAAAACGGTAGTTTAAGGCCGCCAGAAGTAAAAAGATGTTTAAGGCCACCTAATTTCTAAAGCAACACAGCCACACATTCAAATTTTACGGCCAGTCCAAACATATGTCATGTATAAAAAGTCGGTGCCGGCTTTCCCCTCGCCATAAAATGCCATTTAGTAAAAGAAGGACTAGAAAAATAAAATAAAATAATTTGAAACACAAGCTTGTCAAACAGATTCCAATGTTAGCTAGTGGCTCTCCCTTATGAGCCTTGACAAAACTCCATGGGTGTGTTTAAAGATTTACAAGTGGCAACTGTTTGCCAACACTCCAATGAACCCTCCCCCACTCATTCTTTGCTATCTACTCCTCAAAAGAGGATGTCGTAAATATATATGTATTTCTTTTCTATTTAGTTCACAAAATAATTCAGGATATAGAATATCAACTTGTCTTAATATTTTAACACTAAAGCTGTGGGTAGTTGTTTTCTTATTTTAAAGAATTAAGTTATACAAATTATATTAGTGTTATTTAAATTCTGTTTTTTGTTTTTTATACCTTATTTTATTTATTTATTTATTTTTTAACTGAACGTTTTAGAAAAGTCACAAAATTGGAACACATGTCCCGTAATCTTAACCCTAAAAATTTATTGAATTTTACGATTTCATTATTTCACATTTCTCAAATTTTTTTATATACAAATATTGTAATGAAGTTACAAAGAATTGAAGAATATCTACAATGGATGGGTTAGTTGGATAACATCTGGGATTTTATCCATCATAGCATGTTTATTTTATTGCTCCTGACCGGTTTCGGATTCTCATTCGTCATCAGTGTAAAATGCTATCAATTTACTGTAGAGAATTGACTTAAACTTTATGTTTCTCTCACTCCACATTTGTTGATTTTGTGTGGGAGGTTTTATAAGGTTATAGTACTAACAAGTATGTCTATGTGTTTTATAACAAATGAATAAATTCGATTTAAAAACAAATGATTATAAATTAGATGATAGTGTATAACAAATAGCATGTTTTGAAAAATAATTACATTGTAATGGTACCGCAATGATAATGCAACCACAGCAGAGAGTACAGAGAGAAACAACACATGCCTTCCATTCTGCTTATTCAAGAGGTAGTCCTCTGTTAACCAGAGAGGGCCTGCCTTCTCTCTGTTCTCTCTGCTGTGGTTGCATTATCTTTGCGGCATCCAGCAGAGAGAAGAGAGGCTCTCTCTGGTTAACAGAGACTACTCTCTGACTTAAGCAGGCTAGAGTGAGAGAACCTGTGTATATAAGCAATCTATCTAGAGGATATCTATCAGATTCAACCATACATCGCATCGTGTCATATCTTTACTCCCACCTTTTATTCTATCAAAATCATTATAAAGTCCAGTGCAGTTAGTGTAAACATATAGCTACATTATAACAGTGTCTTCATATCTCGTTCATTCAATCAAACCTAATTTCTCTCCTCAATAACTCCATTATAACATTAATTTTTTTTTTTTTCAATTTAAGGGGCGCCAATATCTGAGTGAGTCATTGTTACCCGGAGACATCTCAGTGCACTGCCGGCATCCGGACAGTGATCTCTCGTTACAGACAACATTGTCCATTACCTGACAGTGAGCTGTAGAATAAAAGTGGGAGGAGCGGGCCTCATTCCACTGCGACCTACAAAACGAGGCCTATTGTGGATCCCCTGAAGTTATAGCACATCCCCCAGCTTCGCCCTCCAAATCAGGCCTAGCAAAGCTGAGAGCGGCTCCGTCATCAAGCTCATAGCTACGAGATTGCCTTTTTTTCCTCAGTAGCAACCCTACTAAGGATGAGTTTATTAATTTCTACATGCTTCATATAATATATTACATGTCATTAATTGCGTATATTTTATTAATAAAGAAATCTTAGATTCTTAAATTAAAATTAACAAGAGTCACTACAAGTTCGGTATGAAACAACAAGTAAATAAAATAAAAAAAAACCTTAAAAATAAAAATGCAACAAAACAAAACAATGAAATAAATGAAACAGAATGAACGAATCTTTATCAATTAGTTAATTTCGTTAAAGTTAATATAAACAAATTTCATAAACAAATCAATGCTGTCTTCTGAAATGAGCAGCGCTTCTGATATTGGCCATGCATTTCACTCTGCATGTCACTGATCTAATTATTAAGGCTGCTCTGTGCCTTTCCACCAATGGACATAGATATTTCGAGATTTCCTGACTCCAGTTGAAGAAACCTTGTCCTCGCCAGGCCGGCACACTCACAAAGGATGTGCTCCGGGGTCTTTTCCTTAGCCTTGCAAAATCGGCATACCGCGCTATCTGTAAGTTGTAATTGGTGCATGTGGTTTGTAAGCACATCCTTCAGCTTCGCCCTCTTAATCAAGCCTAGCAAAGCTGAAAGTGGCTCCGTCATG
>JAAEAF010010691.1:23139-37211 GCA_011037195.1 Triatoma infestans | reverse complement strand
CATTCTTAAAAGAATGGAAGCAAAAATAAATAATAAAAAGCATGAAGTTCATGAAATATATATTTATACTTTGTCCTTAATATTTAATTCAACATTATCTCTATATCAAATTTACTATTTTTCTATCAATGTTCTTATGTAACCAATTTACATCCCTCAAGGGGACTGGGGCGAGGGTGGTTGGTCCAAGGACCAAGCACTCGGAACCCATGGGTAAATTTCCCAGCATCTTCCAGGCGGACATATACGCTATTGGAAGATGCGTTCAATTCAACCTCAATAGGGGATATAGGAATCAGGAGATTATAATCCTTTCCTATAGCCTAGCAGCCATTAGAGCATTGAGTGCCTCTGTTATCAGCTCTAAAATGGTCTGGGAATGCCTAGGTAAACTTAATAACCTAGGCAGGTGGAATGAAGTTACCCTTTGGTGGGTTCCGGGGCATTTTGGCATTGAAGGGAATGAGATGGCCGACGCCCTGGCCAAGATAGGTGCTACGACCCCGCTTTTAGGGCCTGAACCTTTTTGTGGGGTTAGCGACCAGTTTCTGTTGGAGGAACTTAGAAAGGAGAAGGAGGCGAGGAGATCTCAACTCTGGTACTCCCTCCCCGGTTTGCGGCCGGCCAAGATCTGCTTGGGAAATTATAACCAACGGAGGCCTGCATTGGCCGGAGTAAGAACAAGCTCCGCGTTCTTACGGGTTTCCTCACAGGGCATCAGTGTACCATTTAATGGCATGTTTCTTAATGCCCAACAGAGCGGATCCTTTGCTCCACCTACCCAGCTTCAGAGAAAATTTTTTAATGAAGCTGTATTTCTTAATCATGCCTTCTCTAGGGAGGTGCCAGGTAAGGGGGCCCAAAGGTGAAGATAACCTCTCCCCAACCCCCAGGCCCCCTCTCCTCCTACACCACCCGTAGAGATCCTGAGAAGAGCTCTCTCGCCGCCACTTTCCCATCACCGGTGCAGAGTTGAATGAGTGAGTTTAATCTCAATCTCACGTGGACTTATACTCCTATACGAATCAGAGATATTTTCCGTATAGCCAGCTTCTTTTGGAACCGTTCATCGTACCGGTTGTTTGGGCGTTTGTCTTCCCTCTCCCATCATCATTATAAACTGATGCTCTCACAATTCGTGGTTATGACAAAAACATCCTAATGATAGCAAACGCCCGAAACCGGTCGATGACCATCAAAAGACGCAGGCTATTTGCGCTCTCGCGGGTGAAATATCTCTGATGCTTTCCAGCTCTGCGGAACCAACCACACAGATACTATCTGAAGTTTAAAAAAAAAGAAAAGATGACAAACAAAAATTGACCAACGATTTGCCAGTGTACTCTCTTTGACTAGTAAAAATTAGTATCAAGTTTAATAATACACATGGATTTTCAATTAATTATATTTGTATGTAAATAGATTGCAAATATAGTTTGTTTATGTAAATATATTGACAGGTTGCTAGAAGATGGGGTATCCAAAAAAATCGGCCAGCTATGAATTATGACAAGTTATCTCGTTCACTCAGATATTATTATGAAAAAGGAATTATGCAAAAAGTTGCAGGTACGTATATGTTTATTTAATAAAAATAAAAAAAAATTAAATTACCTAGTCCTGCCATAAATATTTAATACAATAATTCAATCAAGGATTAGAAAGGTTATATTGTATACAAAATATATAGTTAGCTAGTTAGTTGTACTTTGTACCTTATTTAGTAAGGTTTAAATGCTAGTCAGGATGTATTAGCCGTGTTTGTTTATTATTTTTATTTGAAAATTAATAACTAAATTAAATTTAGTACTATTTTCCCCCATGATAATGTAATTAAATGTGCACGTGATATAAATAAAAACATAACAGTTCCCTCTCCTTTCTTATTCTGGGATCCTCTCTCCTTGTTGTCCTCCAATTTAAGACTTGAAGAGCTTTCTTCTTTGAAGTATGTACGTACTTCTAGTCTGGGTAACAGGTCATATGGAAATTTTTGGGAATGAGGAGATGGATAGGTTTGCGCAAATTAGTGTGCCCATCTCCCTTTCATTGGTCCCGAGCCTGTTGTGGGTGTGTGTCTTCGGGCACATGTTTGTCAGGCTTCCAGTCATGGATAGCTTCACAGAATTCATTAGTTGTCGGCAGTCTAAGTTGCTTATTGGGCCTATTAGTGGAGACGTTGCTGTGTCTTTCACGGAACTTTCTTAGGCATCTGGTTGGATCCCTTACTGGACATTGTGGTTTAAGGAGACATCTCTACATAATGAGGTTTATGCTGGATACCTTTCGTAGAGTCTGGGGAGGAAACACCCATCCATCTTATGGACAGATTGCTTGGGTTGTGAGGATATTAGGTTCAGAACCTTTGGTCGGAACAGCTTCTCTGTGGAAGAGCTTAGGCTATTTCCCTTTAAGGTTATTGGTGGATTAGACCTGGGTCTGGATATTTGTTCTAGACCAGGTGTGTTATTGTTTTTCTTGGGATAGCTATATGGGCCCAGTAGGGCTTGGTCCCTTCCCACAGACAAATAATAATAATGCCCCTCCCCAATTTTCGTTAATTGATCGTCGTATCACGGTATAGCATTCCTCCAGCTTTTACGAGGTATAATACCCCTTGTTTCTCTTCAGCGTTTCCTAATTCCCATTTCTCTTGCTTTGGCACATTCTTGAAGTCACTTCTCATCGTTCATTTTTTTTTTTTCTTAATTGACATCTGCCTCTCTTGCAATAGGAAGAGTTTTCCTTCTTCTATTTCCCTTCCAAGGAAGATTTTGGCTGTAAAAACCACTGTAGCTTGTTCCTCACATCTTCTGAGACATTCCAACCTTTTTTCAGAGATGTCTTAAATAATGGGCACGTTCCATTCTGCCCGGCTGTTGGAGGCGGGATGGAAAGGTCCGAAAATTTTTGATACACTCCATGATCATTGCAATACTGATTTCCGCACACTTGAACTGCATTCCATTGTGCGTTAATTGGATATTCCCAATTAGGAGAAGAATTATTTTAAACAATGGAACTTTTGGGCTGTATTTACTTTTTTCCTAGGTAAATTTTAACCCATAGCGTGCATTCAGGATAAAACTGGACATTTCGAATATATATATATTTTTTTTAATTATTCTTGAAGACGTTACTTTTATTCGCTCCTAAATAAAAGCTTCATTGTTTCATTTCAAACTGCTGAGTTTTATCTCATACTTTTAATTGTATCAGTATTTAAGGCATCGCTAGGTATTTTGGGATAAACGCAACAGTGATATAAGAACGTTCAAATAAACCAATTAAAAAATTAATGGAGTACTATTCAGTTTTTGATTACAGTCCTTGTTTGATCAAAAGGTTAATTAGGGTTAATTAGATGTTATTTATTTTATGATTTGGATTATTGCTTTCTTTTATGATTCAGACAATGCTAGGTGGTTTTCTTCCTCTGTGCCTTGATCATAGCCTCCTCGGTCATTCGATCCCTAGCAACTCAGTACAGCAAAACTCTGACCTGCAATGCAGAGCAATCGTCCAAATGCGCGACATTTATTTTCACATTTTGTGTATACGCCTCTCTTGCCTTCATTTGCTCTTGAGTCTGCTGATTTTGGGCACATGGCTGCCATGCATCCAAGTAAGGATAGTTTCACAGCATCCCTATGGATAAACTCGGCGGGTTGTTGGTAATCTAAGATGCTCAATTGGTCCCGAATAGGCTTAATGGCGAAATGTTGCTGTATCTTTCACCGATTTCTCTCAGCTAGACATCTTGTTGGATCTCTTACTTAGCATTATGGATATCTCTATATAATGGGACTCATGCCAGATCCCTTTTGTGGAGTTTGTGAGGCAGAAAAAGAAACATCCATCTATCTTATGACAGATTGCTTGGGTTATAAAAAGATTAGGTTCAGGACCTAATCCTAAGACTATTGTCCAATTTGTCCAGATTGCTGTGAATCTTAGGTGGATTAAACCCGACTTTTTGGTTTTACCAATAGGGAGGGAGCTTTATGGGGTCAGAGTGAGTTTGAGGATAGCATAACCTTTGTTCCTACCTTACAGACAAAGAGAAAGTAAAAAGGTCGACGTGTCTGCGTGCAGCCATACATTATGTTAGAAGATGATAACGTCTTGTTGGCTTGTTTATCTATACGTCTACAGTTTCGAGTTATACGCAGCTGCATAGTTACAGGAAAAACCATGCTACGACGGACCCAGTCACGTGTTCAACATTTCTGTCGAAGTAGTTGTCTTTGAAAGTCAATAGGTTGAATCTTCAGAATGCTATTGTCCGGTTTACTAGGGCAGGATCCGACAGCTCTCTTCAGAAATAAAATGATTGTGACCTCAAAGGTTTCGGTTTTGTTTATTTTTTTTATTTATTTTTGTTTATTTTTTTTTTTTTTTTGTTTATCAAATCAATAGAAAAATCAAAGTAAAGGGCAAATTAATAATCTGAAAAAGACATTGTTATGTTTTTCTCTAGATTCATTATTAGTTTCTATTGGCCGGACTGTCCCGCAGGAGAACGCTATGTATACAAGTTTGTTTGCGACCCGGAGACACTATTCAACATGGCCACCTATACACAAGAATATCGCAGAAATACAACTACAACTACAGAACATGGTAGAGGTTACATTGGCGATGGTGCAATACGTTATGGTGATATAGGCGATGATGAACAATTGCAGCACAGCTATCATGGTGGCGATGGACATTACTGCGAGCAGGCTAGGTCTACAGTGGATACCAACGTTACACATAAGACTTCCGCGCCGTCCTATAACCATCCCATTCCTTCCTGTGTCTGCTGAAATAATCTAAATTCCTTTATCCAACCATGTCCAACCATTATCACCATAATTCTATTTACTTTTAACATATAAATACTTTAAACAATAAAAAAAAACCAAAGTATGTTAATAAAGTTATTAGATTTCTTTTATTCAATATCCTTTGCCTATTTTATATAAGTAACATAAAGTATGACAACCTCATGCAAGGGTCGGTCATACATACTACTACTTGTATGTAACAATTTAAGTCATTGAACATTCAGCGGCCGTTCTCATGAAGAAAACATTTAGACCACGTCAGTGGTTTCTTATAAATTGACGGTTCTTCCACATTGTAATGAACTTATTCAGGATAGTGTCGCCTCGAATGCCAAAGCAACACTCGCAAGCAACAGAGTGGGTAGAAGATGGACAGGGCTGCATTACTCCGCCATCTTGGCTACAGATATTGGGTACCGTCCATGCTTGTGGTTGGCAGGTCTAAGTTTCCCATCGCACTACTCTTCTTTTGCTCCAGGAAAACGTTAATCATTTTTTCACCACTTTCCCTGATTTTTGGCAGCCATGTTCTCTGCCTAGACGGAGTCCATCATCTCTATTTAAACAGTGTTTCTCTTTCTGAATTTACTACTGCCTCCTAAAGAACCTTTACAATAATTATTTACTTTGGTAAATATTTTAATGTCTTCAAGATCTTTTAAATAAAAGGCTGAGGCACTTTAAGATTTTCCTGGAGGGCCCCTTAAAGACTCGCACAAACTAGCTCCTAGGTAGAACGAAAGTGGAACTAAGGAGAATTACTGCCCTAGTTACAGGGCATTGCCTTTTAAGGAAACATATGCATAATATGGGTCTCTCTCTGAGGATCTACTTTGCAGAAAATGTGGACAAAAGGATGAGACACCGTTTCATCTTCTTTGAGAGTGCATGCATTATGCTCGCAAACGATTCCTGAAATTTGGCGTCCATAATTTGGAGCCGAAGGCGGGATCAGAAATTTCACTCGCCTCAGCTCTGGCGTTTTTTAATGATACAAGGCTGATGTGAGGTGCCTGTACGGGACGCAGAATGGGCCCAGCTGAGGTCTAAGTGCTGAGACCTGCTAGGAGGCCCCAAATTTCTGGATTAGATTAGATTAGATTAGAGATGATGGACTCTGTCAAAGCAGAATAATGGCAGCCCCTGCTATGGAAAAGAGGAGATAAATTTCTGAAGCTAAAAAAGCTATGACTTTGGCAGAAAGGCAGTGCGATGCGAGACCTAGACCTCGTCACTGACCAGCCAGTCACAGCCATGGGAGGGAAAATTAAGCACCGCTTATTACTTACAGCCAAGATGGTGGTGGAACGGGTCTCCGCCCCACTTCTAACTACCCTTCTTCTTTCTTACCAGTGTTGCTTTGGCACTCAGGGTGACACTACCTTGAAGAAGCCTATTGCAGTATGGACGAAACGTCGGTTTATAACAAACCACTGACTCGGTTCCAACCACGAAAACCTAATTGTTTATCAATTAAAACATTTTCTGAACAATGCAGTCGACACATGAAAATCAACATCACCGGTAAGTACCATAATGGTTCCATTCCTTAACAGTTTTTGAAATGAAGTTGCTGTTAGTATATGAGTTTTATATATGAAAAAAAAAAAGCAACGAAGGATAATGAATGATCAACAGAATCTGCGAGATGGCCCATTAAAAGGAATGGTTAGTTTCATTATTCCGTTAACTTCTTCACTAAGAGGTTCTGCGATAAACAGTTTAGACTTTGGGAGACGAAAGTTTTGGTGAAACACTGGGAGTACACGCAGGGGGTAATAAAGATTTATTAAAGGGACTAAAGCAGGGAATTTCGGATTACCTCCTATCCCTGAGTCGGATAAAATTGAGGACTTTAGTAGGTGTGGTGACTGGACATACATGGGTGGCTAGTCATTTATATAATATAGGGAGGACGTCTAGTCCCATATGTCAGAATTGTGATGATGAAGTTAAGGAAACGGTGTATCACTATTTATGTCAGTGCCCCCATTTTGCTGGCACTAGGTTTCGGATTTTTGGGAGAGTCTTACGGGAAAGCCTGTGAGGGTGGAGTTGAAAAATATTTAGGTATGGTAGACTGCCGTGGGAGATCAATACTACGGGGATGATGGGGGGGGGGGGGGGATATAAATAAAAGCCATATGACTTAGGCCCATGCGACAGGAACCCAGATTTAATAATAATAATAATAACTTCTTCAAAAACTACACATGAGCTCTTAATCTTCTAACCACTAGAGTATATTAAATGTAGAAACAATTGCAGGAAAACTTCTTGTTACAAACTTGAAGGAAGCGGAAATAAATAGCAACAAGTTTAGAAATATTCTTTCTTGCAGTATAGTCTCCAGATTACGGAAGTATATTTAATGATGCTTCTAACAAATGATTTGAGACAGCCAGCTACTCGTTGGGATCACTAATGGTCATGAGTGTACCAAGGCTCAAAAAGCTCTTGCACCCTTTCTACAGATCACCTTGATATCCTGAAATGAAAGGTCATGGTTCACGCTTACTCCTGAGTCTCAAGAATTATCTGTTCTATCTAGTGGTTGGCTATCGTTAAGAAATTAAATTCCTTTTATAACAAAAAGAAATTACATGTCGTTTTTTAATATTTTGCTCCAGGTCATAACGTCAGCAAATGCCAGCGAATTGCGCAACATAAGTAATATCGGAGATTTTTAACCAAAAGTCGTTAATAAAAAAGGGGAAATAGCCAAATGAGATCTTGAGAGATACCTGACACTTTGTTTATTAGAGTATTCTGTTTATAAATAGTGGGTTTTCTCTAGTTCGTCTACTATTAATTTTAAGAAGGTACAATAGATCTTTCAAGTCGTAGTGCAACAATTCCCTATAGCAATCTCTACTGTGTCCTATTTTTACTTTCTCTTACTCCTAGTAAGAGGAAGTATTGTAATCGTGTCAAATTTTCGATATAAAGTTATCACAGGAAATATCCGTTTTGAGGCCCTCTGAGTCCAAAAAAGTGGTTTTTAGAAATGGTCTCTGTGTGTATATGTATGCGAACAGCATAGCTCAAAACGAAAAACCGTAGAAAGTTGAAACTTGATATTCCGTTTCAGTATCACCATGGGATCTAACAGTACGTTATCTGTTGAAATTCCTCAACCGGAAGTACTACTTTACTAGTTTTTTTTTTTTCACTTTTTCGCGATTTTCTCAAAAATGGCTTCGACGATTTTTTTCAAACTTCGTATATCAACTACACATACTAAGAGCAACAACTTTTATTTAAAACATTTCTATGGGAAAATGCATTTAAGGGCACTTTTGGGGGAGGGATGGGATTATGGCTTCCTCTAAAGTGCTATTTGAGTTTATTAGACAATTCTGATTGTCATCTAAATAATGTTAATTAGAATTAAATATGTTGTTGAAATTCCGAGTTTGAAAAAAAAAATCGGATAACCGGAAGTGCATTTACTTTACCACTTCATTAAATGATTTTTTTTTTTTTCACTTTTTTGCGATTTTCTTAAAAAATGGCTCCGAAATTTTTTCGAAACATCATATATAAACTAAACATACAAAGATCTACAACTTTTATTTAAAACATTTCTCTGGGAAAATTCATTTAAAGGCACTTTTAGGGGAGGGGTGGGGTTATGTTTTTCTCTAAAGTCCTACAAGTTGATTATACAATTCTATTATCCAAACAAATAATTAGAAATAAACAGATGGCCAAAATTCCGAGTTTTAAGAAAATTAATAAACAGGAAGTGCGCTTTTACTGAACAGTTTTTTTCAGTTTTCAAAGAATTTCAGTAAATTTGGTACACTAACTATAAAATTTGTCAATTATAGTTTTGATGACTGCAGTAGATAGATAGATAGATAAACTTTATTGTATAAAGCATACAGCTTGTTACAACTGAGTTGTTTGTACAGGATTCATAATAAACTAGTAAATAAATAAATACAATAAGACAAAAACAAAAATAAAATGAAATACTCTATAAGTAATAAAAATGTAAACAAAAATAAAATATCTCGTTTTTCGTTTTTATCCTATTTCTTTCATATTTTTAATTTTTTTATTTTTATCATTTAATATGGCAGAACGAGCTTTTAAGATGATAGACAAATATTTATATAATTTAAATATATTGTTTTTAGATTGGTTATTTTTAAGGTTAAATACAATTTGTTGAGGTGAATCATTACTATTTATAAAAAGTAAAAGTAAAGTAATGCCTATTTTTTCAGGCGATCAAACGGTCCAACTACCAAATTAGGTGTTCGCGGCCGGGGGCGGAATCACCTACTTACTATTAACATTTTTTTAAAACAAATATAAAATTTAGCAGTTATAGCCTGGACTCGAACGGGGTCCTCCCCTTACAAGTCCGTTGCTCTATAAACCAAATACACCAACCATAAATTTAAAATATTTTTAAAGTTGTTGCTGTTTAGTAAAAGACCCGTTAAATTCTCTAAATTATCGATACATGTTTTAGAAATTACATTTTTAACCAGAGAAAACCAATTGTACTTTAAACAGTTTTTCTTATTACAACTATTTTGGTCATAATCAATTAACTGATTAAAACAAATTTTGGGCAATCTGTGTTCTTCCATAGATTCCATTTTTTTTTTTATCCAATTTAAAGTTTGTTTTAAAATAGAAAAACTCATATGTAATTCTCCAGTTTCAAGTCTTAGCAAGTGGTTAGCAGCATTCTTTGGAAGGCATAAGAGCCTCTTGAAGAACCGCAATTCAACTGCATCAATATCATTTAAATATCTTAATGCCCACACTGGGGAAGCATACTACAGGCTGTTACTAATAATTGATTTAAACAAATATATTCTTGAACTCCAATACCTAGACTTTTCCTTGCTAAGAATGTCACAAACACTGCCCGTAGCCATGTTAGCTTTGCTAATTGATGACAAAAGGTTTTCTTTGAAAATACCTAAAGTAGAAAAAGTTACACCTAAGTAAACATAATTTTGGACAATTTCAATCGGTTCACCTCTGTAAATAAAAGACCTTGTTAATTTAGATTGTTTGCCACTCATATTGAATTTCATGATTTTAGTTTTTTTAACATTTACTTTTAAAAAATTTTTAGCACAATATTCATCTAAAATTTGTAATTTATAATTTAAATATGTGTAACAATCAGCAAATATCGTGAGATCATCTGCATAAGCCAATCATACAATATCCTTATCTTTATTAATTCTAATAGTATTTTACACCTTGGTTAAAAAAATAATTTTCTATATCACTAATGTAGTGGTTAAACGCCCATGGGGATAAAATTTCACCCTGAATAATGCCTTGAGTCAGATTAAATTCTGACGTAACTTTGAAGGCGCATTTAATTTTAATACCACAGGCATTCATGATTCAATGAATGGAAAGACAATCAGAGATTGTGCGGCCATTTAATAAAATAAATAATTGATTTTCCATAAATTCAACTAAAGTAATTCCTCTTTTATTTTCTATTAAATCTAAACTATTTCTATGTTTATATAAAACCGAATCTAAACTAATATCTAAACATTGATTGAGCCGGCCAACCCGACAGTTATAATCCCCGCCTACAATAAATACATCATTTGCATGGCCCTGTTTTAATTGCAGTAAGGTCATATTAAATTCTTCAAGTAAATTATCTATCTCAACCTGCGGTCTAAAGTATACTACACCTATTATAATATTAAGTACACCAATCGTAACTTTTACAAACAACCAACTATGTGACGCCTCGAGTATTTGAAATTTCCCAAGATTTTTCTTAATTAAAATCATCAACCCTCCACTTGCCCTACCTTTAGATTTTACTTTAATTGCATTAGAATAACAAATGTTATAATCACTAAGATAAGCTGGGGGGTTGTAAAATTGATTACATAACCACGTTTCAACTAAACAAATAATTTCGCAGCTTAATAATTTAGAACCGATTTCAGAAAAATTTCCGAACCCACAAATATTCCAAAAAATAATGTCTACATTATTAGAAAATAGAATTTTAGTTTTGTCTGATTGAGTAAGAATTTTATATTTAACCTCAGCTTTATGTGATCCCACTGATAAGTGCTGCGTTATATCGCCAAAAGACATAGCCATATTCCTGTCCGGACCAACATCAAGCGGTGGTTGCTAACTTTGTTTCCTGATCCTCTTCGCTTTCCTTTCATCGACGGATTCATTCCGATTAATTTTCAAATTCAGAAGAGTCGGTGCTGTTATTCTCAAATTGATTTAGATTAGAGTCATTTTTTATTATAACAGGATGGGTATCCTCCTTTGCTCTAACAAAAGCCTACCACGGCTGAACCATACAAATTTCACTAAATTGTCTTTCTGAAGAGATTTAGCTTTAGGACTGCAGTAAGAGATTTTTTTTTTTTTTAAATGATAGTAATAAAAATTCTATGAAATCATGTTTATTGTTATTTTATATCAAAAATGGGTAAAATGATTCAGTAGTTTTAAATTACATAATTTTATATTTGTTTACATACGAGCAATATTTTTATTGAATAAGTTTGTATTAAATTCTAAAGAAATTCTTATTTTGACTTGACGATAAATACAACCTTCTCCTATAACTTTATCACTTTTAACAAGAACAATGGAGTTGTAAACAATCAAATTATTTGGGCTTGTAATATCTTACTTTACTTTAAACATAACTCGTATGGCCAATTTGTTGATACGTAATAATAATAAAATTAAATGAATTAATTAAAAAATATCTCTCTGATACTTTCCAACTTGGCGGTTCCAACAACAACAACAAGGGCCTAGCTAGATAGATAGATAAGGCCCTTATTAAGAATACCATAAATATTTATAATATACAAAATAAACAAAGTTTTGTTTAACATAAATACAACTACTCATTTAATGAAATTCAGTAAATAAAATATAATTCGAAATAAATACTATGCTTGGTTTTCCTTGAACTTCAACGAATTCCAATTAACATAATATATAAACAAAACAAAATATAAATTGTGGAAGACTAAATATTGTATTCTTTTACTAAAATAAATCTGTATTTCGAAACCTCACTGCTATAGTTAATTACTGGTCTCCATTTATGATATTCAAGCAAATATAAAATTAATTTCTGTTTACTAAGAGTTAAGTTTATTAAATAGCAATGGCACAGCAGATCACCCCATAATTTCATTACCCACCTAATGTCTCTTATATAATTATCCTTATCATTAATATAATTATTTGTACATACAACCTGTATGGAATACAACCAGGATTCAATACAACCTATACTTATTTTACTAGTTTTTCTCTTATTCTCTCATAAATTAATTTCCTAAACTATTAATATTATCAAAATCTTGTTGGAATTTCTATTTTATTATTATTCACAGAGGTTTTTCAATTCTTTGTATCATGATGCATTTTTTTTTTTTTTTAATATTTCTTCAATAAATTAGCAGTGAGGCTAAGAGTGAATCAACTAAGCTTGCTTTGTGCCATGTCTTCTTATGTTATCACACTGTTTTTTGACAAAATAACCTGATGATGGGCGAACCGCCAGAAACCGCTTGATGACCACGAAAAATACATACATTATTTTGTATTACTTCACATAATTTAATATCTTTTATCATTAACTACTTTGTCTGAGGATTGCCTTCTTCAACTAAAACATGAGTCAATTAACATTTTATTATCTAATTCTTTTAATTAAAGACAGCCTGCTATAATTATACTTGCCCCTCACTATCATTTTACAACCATTATAAATTCTATTTAATTCTAAATTATGTTCCTCATCTAAATTAGAGAAAGTATTACGATTGTATCAAGTTTCCAAAATTGAGTATTCACCGGAAATACATGATTTAAAGTCCCCTGAATACGAAAATAAATCTGGTGGGGAAATACTCACTCATACGTTTTTCTCTTACTCCAATTAATGGCGTCTCTGAGGGAATAGACTCAGAGGGAACACAGCCGTTACTGGAGGCTAAACACAGCAAGGTGATGATGCCAGGGCTGTGTAAGAGAAGAACCAGAGAGACCCTAGGTCTAGGCAGGAATCACATTTGTCTGATAGCGAGCCTGTTCTCAGGGCATGGTAGGTTTAAAGAAACATGTGCACAAGGTTGGGTTAATTAACTCGGAGCCCTTGTTTGTAGACTATGTCAGCAAGAGGAGGAGACGGCCTCTCACCTGTTGTTGTTCGACTGCGTTGCATCAGCAGATTGCGGTACGAGATCTTTGGCACGTTGAGAGATCGTAGGAGATCGTATTGCAAGAAGGACTAGTAGGAAAAGGCCCTTGACCTCATGAAGAGGCGAGGTTTCCTCTACTTAATAAGCTGGCTGCGGGGTTGGAGTCCCCCCCCCCCCACCGGTACACTCTAATCTACCCCAATTATTAAAATTTTATTTTTGGTAAGATTCTTAAAAATTGCAATGTTTAGAAACGAAAGTTTAGATGGGTTGGCCATAAAAAAGGGTGGTGGAGGTTATACATATAGCTATCTGAGTGGACACTTGGGCCTACTCTGTCACAAGACCATGTAGCTGCAGTTTTGATTTTTTTATTTTTATTGTTTTTATATTTTATTGTGAGGAAGGACTAAGCCCTATGCTAGCTAAAGCTCTTCTGGGTCCATATAGCTTCCCTAAAGATCCGGGAGCCTTCTTACTGCACTGCCGGGCTCCGGACAGTGTTCTCTCATTACAGACAACACTTTCCATCAACGGAAAATGAGCTGTAAGAGGTTCCTAGGAGAAAAAAACTCTCTGAGGGCAACAGCTGGACTCGAACGCGATTCCTCCACGTTACTAGTCCAGCGCGCTACCACTGAGCTAATCCTTTCCCTTAGCTGCAGTTTAAATTTAAATCTGACTGATTTCAGATTAGATCTGACGAATTTCAGGTTTCAGGTCAGACTGGTTTCAGGGTATTTACCCCAAAAGACTCTGAAATCTTTTTTCTGGGGAGGGTTGGGGAATGTTTTAATATAAAACTGAAAGCTTATATCTGCGCATCTGATCATTTAAAGATTCAAGAAAATCATTGTAGCCGTTTTCAAGAATAACATAAAAATCTATTCAATAAAGTCGCAATTCTGGTTAACCGATTTTACTTCAATTTTGAAATGCTATCAATGCTTCTAATGTGTATTATTATTATATATAGCTGATAAAATCATATAACATAGTGAAGGGGTTCTTTATTGCAAAGTATAACATTACAGTTCCCCCC
>JAAEAF010010691.1:0-22628 GCA_011037195.1 Triatoma infestans | reverse complement strand
GTGCAATAACTCCCCTACAAACAATCTAACATCTTACAGTAGATGGTAGATTGTTGGAGGGCCTACGTACATTACAGTAATGGTAAGTGAAAATACTACGAACGTTACCAAAGTTACGACACGAGTTTTCACGGAATAACGCCATTTTGGTAGGTCGCCTGAGTCCTAAAACTGGTTTTAGAAACTGGTTGTTGATGTGTGTTTTTTTTTTTTTTTTTTTTTTTAATATCTTTATTACCATCATGCTTCGCTCATTTGAGCACTGCATGAAATTTACAAAATATTACATGTATAAAATGCACATTACAGCTTACATCTAAACTAAAATACATATTTATGCGGACAAAAGTACATATTGTGAACATGGCTGTTACATGAAAACATTTAGAATTATTTACACTTATGTAAAAGTAGTACGAAATATTAAACTGCGGATATACGACAACACAAATTAATGAAGGAAATTCACATTAATTAATTTGATTTAAAATATAGTAGCTATTATAGATACAATATTAACTACTCTTTTTTATTTGTTTATTATTTTATTTTTATTGTTATTATCATTTTTTTTTTTTTATATTTTTTTTTATACATAAATATACACATTTAATTTTTTTCCTTTAATAATCTTTTTATTTATTTATTTATTTATTTTATATTTCATTTTATTATTATTATTATTTCAATTATTCAAGAAGTAACATTACTATTGTATATGAATGTTATTACTCTTTTGACATAATTATTGAAGTGTGCAAAGAATCTTGACTGAAGCAATGTAGATTTCTGGGGAGGCCAACACTCGCTCTGAGTCACCACCTGCTGCATGAGTAACTGTTTCGCCGGCTGCAAGCATTCGCGTTCCCATAAGAGATGGTCGACTGTCTGAACCGAAGAAGAATCACATGTACAAAATTCAGTTTCGGTTATGTTAAATCTGTTCAGATAATGTGCCATTTTCCCATGTCCAGAAAGAGGCTGAGTCATCCCATAGCCAATGACGAAGTGGTGCATTTGGAGACGGCGCTCCACAGAAGGAAGAAATTCTCTAGTGATAGTACCCGGGTCGAATTGTCCCAGAGTTGCTGCCAAGCTTCCATGCTGCGTTGATGCGCCCAATGTTCCAGTGCCGATTAGGGGTACTTGTTGTAAGCAATCGCCAAACCAGAATCCTTTGACGCTGCTTTTGCCATTTGGTCAGCAATCTCATTTCCGTCAATACCCACGTGGGCCTTCACCCATGAGAATGAAATTGTGCATCTATTCTGCAGTCTACAAAGCCTCTTCCTTATCATATCGATTATAGGGTAGTGGATATCGTTATTCTGCAAAGAGTCCAGGGTGATGCGACTATCTGTAGAGATTCTAATTTTTTCTCCCAAAAACGAATTACATTCAACCCAATTTAAAGCTTTGACTATAGCTAATTGCTCAGCCTGATTGTTTGAGCAATATGCCCCGAGACGATACTTTTCGTGAACCACCACCTGCTCCAATTTTATAACGACATATGCTCATCCAACAAATTTATCTTCTTTGCTTCCATCTGTAAAAATGTCAGTATCGAATTGTACTTCTAAATCCATTTGGATGGTTGGAAGCTCAGCGGGATGCAGCCACTCATTCACGCCAACCGGAGAATCTATCATTGATCCACACCAGCCATCAACTACTCCACCCGTCTGTACCGTGTAAATATCTATATATTGTTCTATTTGAAGACATATCGGCATTACTCCTGCTATTACGCTTGCGGCATTAAACGAAATAGTGCGATAAGCCTTGATCAATCGTAGCAGGAACAGTCTCTGCACTCTTTCAAGTTTCTGCCTATTCTTCTTATGATTCAATGCCAATTGCCAAATGGGAGCAACATAAGTTATTAAGGGGGGAAATGCGCCCTTGTAGATGACCCTCAATGCCTTACTACCAAGTCCCGTGCACCTTGGCAGCTCTTGACTGCAGATTAACGAACTGCAAACTTCTGTCACAGACGTGCTGCAAATGCTGGTCCCAACACAACTTCTTATCAAATATAACTCCCAGATACTTCAGCTGGTCCACCAATTCCAGTTGTACATCGTTCAGATACACTGTCACATTTCCAATGTACCTCTTCTGGACATGTGCAACACCTTGGATTTGTTTCTGTTGAAGCTGATTTTATTAGCTGAAGCCCAACTTTGTACTGAAGCTATTTGCGTCAACACTAAGCTCCAAGCCCGATCTTCTAGCAACCAGTATTAGCAAGTCGTCAGCGAATGCTATAATTTCACAACGACCAGAAAGCTAAAGACGAAGGAGATCGTCGTACATTACGACCCAGAATCCTGGGCCACAACATGACCCTTGTGGACATCCTTTACTTACAGTGGCTTCTTTTGACAATGAGTTACGGTTTATGCTGGCCGAACGTCCATGAAAATAACTTTTTGAAAGTTGAAACAAATTCTTAGGGCATTGTCTGTCTTTTAAACTTTTCAGGAAAGCCGGCCACCAAACAGCATCAAAAGCCTCCTGAACGTCTAGTGAAATAAGCAGTACGTCCCACTTTATTTCAAAATAACTAATATAAATTCCTTGGCAGCTTTCAGAGCACCAATAGTTGACATTTGTGGCCTGAATCCGTGCTGTTTACCTGAAAGTAGGTGATTCGAATTCATATGATGCGTGATCCTGTCCATCATTAGCTTTTCTAACACCTTGCCAGCCACAGGCAGGCAGCAAACTAATGGGCCGGAACTTAGATGGGTCCTCCGTTTCACTTTTGCCAGGTTTTATCAGAATCACTATGCGGGACCTTTTCCAACACATTGGGAAAATACCGCGAGCCAAGTACTCAGCATAAACGCTAGTAGTAGCGGCAGGGTATTGTTTATATACTCTATTCAAAATTTCGCTTGTTAAACCATCCCAACCTGGTGCTGCTTTTGGTCGCATGTTCTGAATAGCTCTGCCCACTTCTGCTCTTGTAAAAATGACATCGTCAGCAGTATTAATTCCTTCTTCCACATGTAACCTCGTATCAGTATGTATCAGCAGCTCCTGAAGAGGATCATCCTCAGGTACGATTTTCCTCGTAATTACCTGTAATGATTCCCTCAGATCAGCAGTAAACTCGCCATCTTCTTTCCGAACTGTAGCGATGCATGTACTTGGATGTAATTTTCCAGCCGCCGCTTTATATATAAAATTCCAAGGATTATTTGCAGTGGTAGCATCACAAAAAGCTTTCCAAGAATCAAATTTTGCATCTTTTATTTTCAGCTGGTAACGACGCTTCAGAACAAAATATAATTTTTTCCTTGTTTCACGAAGAACTTCATTATGATATGTACGCTGATACAAGCGCCTTCAAGCGTTGACTTGTTTGCGCAAAATATTAAGATCATCACTCCACCAGCTCACAGATTTCGGAACAGGTCTCTTTCTTCTGCGAATTACCGGAATTGAGTTTATGCAAGAAGTTATAATGTTTGTAAAAAATAGTTCCACATCTACTTCAAAGTCGAGGGAATTTTTGAATAATTTTTCCAAATACTTATCCAAATCAATCGGTTCTAATGCATCATTCTCCGCTTCCAGAAAATTACAAAACTGTTTATACATTTGATTATTAAATTCATCCCAGTCCGCTTTTTTTGTATTAAATTTATAATTAGATACATGAGGTAAAGCTGCACAAGAATCATTTAAGTTAACTTGAGAAGTCAAAAAACAGTGATCAGAAGAACTTTCTTCGCGCGGCTGGCACCATTCGGTCACGTAAGATACAAAAGTTGGTGTTGAAGCAGTCAAATCTATGAAACTCGAACCTCTAATGGTCTCGAAAGTTGGTATTTCGCTGGGTTCATTTAGTATTATTAAGGATCTTGAAGCTAAATACTCCTCTAATATTTGACCTCTCCCATTTGTGATTGTGTCGTACCAAGCAGTGGAGCGGGCATTGCTGTCCATTCCTATCAGTAAACGACCATTAGAAACTCTTAGCATATTATCGATCTCTGCAACATCCCTTTCAATTTGACCGTCGTATGGCAAATAAACGCTGGCCATCCAAAAGTGAAAATTCCCAACTACCAGTTCCAACAGAACTTTATCTTCATTTGAATTTTGAGAATTCAGTATAGCGTCAATATTTTCATTAATATTTACAACAGCCGCTCTTATTCTATTATTACCTTTATAATAAATTTTATAATTTAAAGGAAAGGGTGAAATTTTATTTGCCACAGTGTAAGGCTCTTGTGTTATGCAACGTCTATTTTGTTAGAATTTATAAAATTTGTAAGTACGTAGTGCGCTCTATTGGATCGTCTGAGATTTATTTGAACTATCGAAATTTTTGTTAAAGAATTGTAAGTTTGTTTTGTTTATAGGCTATAATCTATGTTACTCTTTTTAATGTTTATTTTGTAAATATAACAAGGGCACGTAGTACTGAGCGCTGCGTGTTTAGTATCCACTTGTTTATCACTGGATGAATACTTGTTGTATTGAATACAATTTACGCTAAATATTCTGTTTCTCGGACAGTACACTCTTTAAGTGAATGTTTCGCGGAGCAAAGTGGACAGGTGAGTGTTCCCTTACACTGTGAACTGTGGTGACCAAGTTTATTGCAGTTATAGCAACGACTAATTGTCAAATGATCCACTACAGAACAAACGTTCCAGCCCATTCTAATTCTTCTTTCAATAAACAACTTACGTAAGTTTGCATTTACCTCAATAATTAGAAACCTATTACCTCTTTTATTCTTAAACAAATTTTTAACTTGAATCGTATCACTATCATTAATTATTTCTTCATTTTGTGTTTTTATTATATCTATTGCATTTTACATTGTGATTTCTTCCAGTAAATTACTTACTTTTAGTCTTGGTAGCATTTTGTTTATTTTAGTAGCGTGTAGTTCCTTATTACAGACTTTATTTACTGCTTCACACAAAGTTTCAACTTCATTTTTAGTTGTACATTCTACCATAACGCCGCCATTCGAAATTCCCTTCATATTTTGAATACTTAATTTTAGTTTACAGTGATCAACCTTTTCTTTTAAATTTTTTTTTTTGTTTCATTGCTAGTTTGTTCTTTATTTGGTTTTATAACCGCCTTAAATGAGACTTTCTTAAACTTATCCACTGACCTGTTTACTGATGGTGTTAATAGGTGACTTTCTGCGCCTAAGTGTTTATTCATTGCCAATAGTTTTCTATTTAAGTCACTTATTTGAGCTTTATAACTATTATGCACTCCATTTAAAGTTTGAATAGCTGACAAAATATCTTTTTTTAATTCGTTTTTTTAAATTCCCACTCACAACTGTACCATTTTTTAATATATTTATAGCACAATTAAAACTTTGTTCATTATCGTCCGCCATCTTTTTCAAGATTTGTGTGTGTGTGTGTGTGTGTGTGTGTGTGTGTCTGTAAATAATATAGTGTGTGTAAATAGTATGTATGTGAAAATAAGATCTCAAAAATGAAAAGTTGCAGGAAGCTCAAACTTGGCATTCCTTTTAGGTACTACCACTGCATCAGGCATGAAGATTTTGGGCAAAATCATCAACCAAAAATGGCACTTTCCTGAATGATTTTTTTTTTTTCGTTTTTTGTAATTTCCTCGAAAACAGCTCCAACGATTTTCTTTAAACTTGGCATATCAACTACACATACAAAGTACTACAACTTTTATTTGAAACATTTCTCCGAGAAAATTCATTTAAGGGAACTTTTAGGAGAGAGGTGGGGTCATGGTTTTCTCTGAAGAGCTATTTCAGTTTATTACACAATTCTATCATCTAATTAATATTAAATTAGAATTAAATATGTTGTCACGAATCGCGAATACATGCATAGTCTGTAGCCACCTTAAGATGTTAAACAAAATTTATCAATTCATTAAATTCATTACAGCAATAAAAAATGGTTTGTTTTTACACCAGATTGTTTAATTAAATAAATAAAATGTGCCATCTAGAATGTGTAAAACTTGTTTGTATATTATAAAAATTTTATTGTATAAACAACGCTTTATTGAATAATCAAACAGAAATAATATCTTTGTTTAAGAATAATATTTTAAAAGTAGGTATACATATAGATATATTAGATTAGAAACTGATGCGATGTTATAACTTTGCTATATGATGAGGTAAAATTGAAGATATAATGCCCTGAGGTGTTTGAACAGTATGGGTCTTGTAAACAAAACTGACTGTACCAACGAAACTCTTAACAAAACAATTGAACTCCATTAATTACAGTAGATAACTGTTGATTCCCACCCTCTGTTTGTTTTAATCCTTTAAATATCTCTTTTTCATTTTCTATCTTGGTATAATAATAAGTTGATTGTTATCATTTCTATAGTAATAATTTAATTTAATATTTTCCAATTGTCAAATATTTTAATTAAATCAAAAAACTAAAATTCTGGCTAAATGTAGAGCTACGCCCTACAATCCCCTTTCGCCTTTTTATAAATTCCGCTTTTTTTCTAACCTTTATTTTATTTAAAACTATACAATACGTATGACGAGTATAAGCAATCAAATAAAGTAATACACATGTGTCCACTTGTTGAAATACACACCTATTGGTGGTGGGTATTCTTAATTTTGAATAACTTTTACATTACATTATCTCGCAGCCACTTGCGCATCAGGTGACGCCTTGGATTCAGGGAAAGTTTTGGTTGCCAATGAGCACACTTAGAGACTGGCATGGCAAGATAAGTTAGGATTGAATTTTTACTTTCTCTTACTCCTAGTAAGAGGAAGTATTGTAATCGTGTCAAATTTTCAATATCGAGTTTTCACCGGAAATATACGTTTTGAGGTCCCCTGAGTTCAAAAAAGTGTTTTTTTTTAGAAAATGGCCTGTGTGGATGTATACATGTGAACAGCATAGCTCAAAAAAAGAAAACTCGTAGGAAGTTGAAACTTGATATTCCGTTTAGGTATCACCATGGGATCTGACAATACGTTATCTATCAAAATTCCTCACCCGGAAGTACCACTTTACTAGTTTTATTTTTTTTTTTAGAACTTTCTCAAAAATGACTCTGACGATTTTCTTTAAACTTGATATATCAACTACACATCCAAAGGGCTACAACTTTTATTTGAAACATTGCTCTGGAAAAATTCATTTAACAGCAGTTATGGAGGAGGGATGGGGTTACGGCTTCCACTAAAGTGCTATTTTAGATTATTACACAATTCTGTCATCTAAATAATGTTAATTAGAATTGAATATGTTGTTGAATTTCCGAGTTTGAAAAATCGGATAACCGGAAGTGCGTATACTTTACCATTTTACTAAATGATTTTTTTCACTTTTTCGTGATATGCTCAAAAATGGCTCCGACGATTTTCTTGAAACTTCCTACATAAACTACACATACGAAGATGCATAACTTTTATTTAAAACATTTCTGTGGGAAAATTTATTTATGGGCACTTTTAGGGGAGGAGTGGGCTTATGTTTTTTCTCAAAGTGCTATCCATAGTGTTTATACAATTCTACCATCCAAAACAAAATTAAGTAGAAATAAACAGATGACCAAAATTCCGAGTTAAAAAAAAAAATTAGTATACCGGTAGTGGCGTTTTTACTGAACAGTTTTTTCAGTTTTCGAAGAATTTCATTAAATTTGGTACATACACTAAACTATAAAATTTGTCAATTATAATTTTGAGAACTGGAGTAAGAGAAAGTTGTGTGAGTGTTTCACACCAGATTTTTTTTTGTATCTAGTTTTGACCAAATCAGAGACTTAAGGAACATTTAGGTCAGTATGAAAGGGTTTCGTATAAGGCGGAGTATTTTGGATTGTGTTGACTAGATAAGACGGGAGTTGGAAAGCTTGGCTAAACTTGATAGTTCAGCTGTTTCTATTGCTTGAAAATTAATGTAATTCAGAAGTACACACAGAACTACATTCTCAATATTTTACCAAAAAAAGTGGAGAAGAATTGATGCAATAGACTGACGTAGTTTTAGTATCAGATCATCCATTTGGCAGGCACTCGGGAGACAAAAAGTTTGGCATCATATATCTCTACCCTAACCCTATGGCGCAACAGCCCACGAAGGACCAAGGCTTGCCAGACAGTGATTTGGATGGGGGCGAGTGGTAAGCACGCAGCAGTTCCCACGCCGTTTAGTTCCGGCCTGCGCTTCCTAGGGCGCTACTCACTGTTGCTTCCCAATTTTTATCACGCTGCTGGGTCAACACCGACTTTGCCTTCACGGGAATCGAACCCTGAATTCTCGCACGAAAGGCGAATGCGCTAGCCACTAGACCAACGCGTGAGGACATATATCTCTACTCCAAGTCAAAATAGGTCGTATACTTGTTAAGTATATAAGTCTCTTGTTAGTAAGTGTCAGTTCGGAGAATTCTCTAGAGAGAACATTCGTCAGCCGATATAAATCCTCCTTTTTGTATGGAGGCTTTTAATTGCTTTATTTAATCCTTCATGGACTCCTTTTCTAGGATAGCAATCTTACAATATCTATTCCCTTCACCCTATCTCGAATGCTTTATCCAAATCTACGTAGCATATACATAGTTCCTTCACCCTGTGTGTACAAACTTTTTCAGAATTCTGCCTTTGGGTAAAGACAAAGTCTTGTATACTTCTCTTGCTTCTGAATCCGCACTGAGATTGATTTTTTTTCACTAGTTCTCTTAATCACTTTTCGGAGAATTTTTGAGTAAAGCTTACATGGTACTGACAGTAAAGATATATATATACACCTCTGCCGTTCCTGTGATCATCTGGCTTGAATTCTGACACAATTATGGAGCTTTCCAAATCTGCAGTATGTCTTTTTTTCTTTTTTTTTTAATTTAAGGCGCGTCAGCATCTATGGTCATTAGCGCCCGGGGCACTCAGTGCAGTGCCGGCCCTCCGGACATGTTCTCTCGGCCTTTACAGACAACCACTGCTCCACCACCGAACAGTGAGCGTGTAAGAGGTTCATAGGAAGAGAAAAATCTAAGGGTAGCACTGGACTCGAACCCGGGACCTCCGCGTGAGAGTCAAATCCGCTAACCACTCAGCTAATCCCTCCCCTAGTGCAGGTATGTTATTTTTTTTTTTTTCTTTCTTCCAAGAGAATTTCCTTACCCTTGCAAATCATGCATTTCAATATTTCTGGGGCGATTTCTTCATGGTCAGCCACCTTGCCTTAGCTTTATTCCATTCAGAGTTAATTGCAAACGCTTCTTTTCCAATGAAATCATCCTCTGCAAATGTTTCGCCTTTTTAAATTCCTTTCTATATGAATCTGCATGCAGACGTTTCTCATCCAAGAAAAGCTGATTAATATATTCCCTCCATCTTTCTCCATTATTTCAGATTCCTTTGTAAAGATTTTCCGTTCTTTACTCTTTACAAATTTATTGCTCTTTTTTATTATAGTAAATATTTTTATTATTATTATTATTATTATTAATCCCCACGAGCATCTCATAGCGCGTTGGAGAGGAAGCCGTGATCTCTAAGGATGCCGTAAGGTATTTGGGACTAACAATCGACAAGAAGTTGGCTTTCGGCAAGCAAATACAGTATGCAGCGGACAAGGCCGCGAAGCAAACTGCTGCACTGAGCCGGTTGATGTTAAACGTTGGCGGCCCACAGGTCAGTACGCGTCGTGTACTAATGAGCGTGACCCATTCGATACTCCTCTATGGAGCCGAAGTGTGGGCAGATGCGCTCAATAAAGAGACCTATAGAAAAAGGCTAGCCAGGGTACAGAGGCTGGGTGCATTAAGGATCGCCTCTGCGTATCGCACTGTTTCCGAACCTGCAGTTATGGTTATCGCCGGAGTGATCCCCATTGCATTCCTTGCAGGGGAACGAAAGAGATTGTATGACAGGAGGGCGGAAGGAAGAAAAGAAATACTCTCCAGGGAAGAAAGAAATCGAACCTTCCGGAACTGGCAGGCCTCCTGGGAGAGCGATCAGCGGGGTCGATGGACTGCCAAACTAATCAGGGGAGTTAAAGAATGGGTGAGAAGACCGCATGGAGAGGTAGACTTCTACCTCACCCAACTTCTGAGCGGGCACGGGTATTTCAGGACGTACCTGAAGAGGATGGGGAAGGCTGAGGAGGACGCGTGCCTCTACTGCCCGGAAAGCAGAGATGATGCCTCGCACACCTTTTTTGCGTGTAACCGATGGCAGCGTCTGAGGAGGGACTTGGAGGCGGTGATTGGGCGGCAAACTCCAGACTCTCTGGTAGAGACAATGCTGTTCAGCGAGACGAACTGGAGTCTGATAGCGAGATACGCGAGGGAAATTCTCGTCGCAAAGAAGAAGGATTTAGAGGAACAGGAAAGGAGGAACCCCTAGGGGGTTAGGACAGAGACCTAGCCTGATGTAGTGCTGGAATCAGCGAATCCAGGCTAGGTCCCAGCAGAGGGGGGGTGTTTTAGCCGGTAGTCTCCGGGAGTCCGGCACGGCGTGCGTAAATGCATTTCACCACCCCAAGAAAAAAAAAAAAAAAATTATTATTATTATTATTATTTTTAAGGTGCACAACATAGGTAAGGTCTTCTTTATTTGTACCTGATAATCATCCTCAATGATACTATATTATTTGAGCATAACATTATAACTATGTTTAATTTGAATAGCCGCCTTTAATAAATTACTACACTCTTAAAGAAACGGAGACATTTAATCCCTAATCCTGAGATTTAAAAAAAAACAACTATTTACATATATTCATATTAATATATTCATACCCTACATACATTCCAACAATCAGATTCATACTTTAAAAAAAAACAAACATTCATACTAATAAATACATTCATGCCTATAAATACGATCATAGTATAAAAATTCATTAGGGAAAATTCAACAAAATCTATTTCAATAGAAAAATACTTTTTTATCAATTATAATAAACAAAAATGAGGCAATATCGTAAAAAAAAAAAAAATAAAAAGATCTTAATTATATAAATCATTATGATGGCAGATGTGCTGGCCATAATGGGTGTAATAGGAGTGCACCGTCCACACCTGCTCTTCCTGGGGTCTTGCGCTGTTCTCTTGCAATCTGGCCTGCAATTCTTGGATGTACTTTATTGCCATTCTGAAAACAAACAAATCATTTTATTTAAAAATCAGGAATATGATTAATAGGAAATTTTCAAATTTAAAAAAAAAAAAAAAAATCTGTTATGATCACTCACACGAGTTTCTCTTACTCTAATTAATTAGATTACTTTAATTACTCGAATTAAAGAATTTTTTTTTTTTTTTTAATATCTGAAATGTTACAATGTTTCGTTGAGCTGGCCATAAAAATGGTAGTGGGGATTTTAATTGTATACCTAAGCCGGCCTTATATGTGGAGCGCTCTATGTCAAAACTTGAAAAGCTTGTGCATTAGAGACATTTTCCATGATAGCCTGCATCATTTTGTGGTCATCGACCGGTTTCGGATGTTCGCCCATCATCTTCAGGATGCATTTTTCAGACAGTGTGACAACACAAACTTGCACAGAGCAAATTCAGTTTTGCACACTGACTGGTGTTTTTAACTGTATTTAAAACTAAACTCTTAAACTAGGTCAAGGGGTATGGTCAGCAGGGTGGGAAAACACGTGTTTGGATTGTTATAGGGCAAATTTTCCTTACAATGGAAACAACACGTGGGGGTCTAATTTTTAAAACTCTGTTATTGGAGGGAGATTTACTTTACAATTAACTAACCAAAATAAAATATAAAAATATAAAATAATTTAAATTAAATTAAATAACGATTTAAACTAACATCATTTAAAATTAAGCGATTTTTATAATTAAGTTTTTTATAATTATGCATTCCAGTCAACATTTCACTTTTTACACAACATTCATGTACGGCATCTGTCAAAATTCCTCAACCGGAATTACCACTTTATGAGTTTGTTTTTTTACTTTTTTGCGATTTTCCTAAAAATGGCTCCGACGATTTTCTTCAAACTCACTATATCAACTACACATACAAAGATCTACAACTTTTATTTAGAAACATTTCTCTAGGAAAATTCATTTAATGGCAGCACTTTTATTGGAGAGTTGGGGTTATGTTTTTCTCTAAAGTGCGATCATAGTTGATTATACAATTCTATCATCCAAACAAAATTAATTAGAAATAATGGATGGCTAAAATTCCGAGTTTCAAGGAAATTAGTTAACCGGATGTGCGCTTTTACTGAACGGTTTTTTTCAGTTTTCGTCGTATTTGAATTAATTTGGTACACAAACTATAAAATTTGTCAATTATAATTTTGAGAACTGGAGTAAGAGAAAGTTGTGTGAGTGTTTCACACCAGATTTTTTTATGTAACAAATGTTATATTATCCCTTTAGGACCACGCTCTTATCTTGATCTGGCAAACATAAAAATTAAATCATACACAATGGCCTACCTTAATGATTCAATCTTAGATAGTTTTTTGCCTGGTGGTTTACAGATTGGTAAACGACTCCTCAGGCTATCAAATGCTCGGTTCATATCTCTCATTCTGGTCCTTTCTCTGTCGCATGCAGATTTCTTATAATCTAAAAAAAAAAATAATGAAAGATATTCAATAAAATTGAGAAATAAGTTAATTTATTTGATAAGAGAGTAAAGTTTTACAAAATTACATGCACGAGTACAGGTTTGCCCACATAAGTGCTAGCGAAAAGTTACAGTTAATATTTTTATCCATCGTATAGCATGCATATTCATTTTGTTCCTGAACGGTTTCGGATTTTCATCCATGGTCAGAGTAAATTCATCAAGTTTGTGTAGAGAGTTAAAAAGTAATATTTCTGTTATACTCACACTAAAGCATAATGAATATGTATGCTACGACGGATAAAATACCAGATGTTATCCAGCATTACGGACCCATCCACATATTCAACGAAAACTTCCTTGCATTCATGGTTAGTACACTAAATTTAGAGGGCCACATTCCAAGAGTAAGGAATGGTTTGTTCTGAGAAGCTTTTTATCAACCGATTACAACATACTTAGAGAACTTAACAATACTTCACAAGTTAATTGCAAAAAATCACTTCAAAATGGACGATAAACTGTTGCTAAAAATAATTGGACCTCTTATTAAGAAGAAAGACACACGCTTGAGAGTAGCTATATCAGCTGAATTTAAGGCTCATAGCTACATTGCGTTTTTATAGCTACAGGCAGAAGTTTGAAAGACTTTAAGAGAATTTCCTGATTTTTTTTTTTGGAATCTTGAACTTTTTTCAACTCCTTACAGAACGCAGATCGGAGGTTGTTAATCTTTTTCACAAAAGTGTCACGATTCGCGTCGGGTTCGATAGGTTTTTAACTGTTCGATTAATAACTTGTAAGCCGCATTAATTCCTGTTGCTATAATGTGGACTTTCAATATGCCATAGTTCAGGGTATGCACGGTACACATCAATGAATGTTAACAAAGCGTCTTTTTTTAGTAGTAGATGCCATCATGAATGAACAAGAACTGAGAAAACTGCGTGTTAAACTCAAGTTCAACTGCGCAGTTTAACGTTGCAAAAAAGGGTCCCATAGCGTACAGGGTTCTAAACTGCACAGTTACCACAGTTTATCGTACAGACATGATGTCACACGTGTAAAACTGAGAGTGTATAAGGCCCTAAAGAAAACCGTCTTTTATTTCTTTGTTGTATTTTAGATGAGCTGGTTACGTAACACTAACTTAAAAGGTGTTTATATCTCTGTTCAAGCAGCGTTGAAGACGCTGAATTCATGTGTCTTCACTTCCAGATTGGTGCTAGAATATTCTAAAAGACTGGAAGAGCTTTTTTTGCTTTAAGAGATGTATTTTTAGTCGGGGTACCAGGCGCCATATGGGGGATTTTTTAGGAATAAGGAAGATTGTAGTGTAACGCAGCCACTGGTGCCATCTAGGGGAGAAAGCAGGTACCTCAAGTTCTCCTCGTGGCCGCTAGGAAGCGCTAGCGGTGCCTTAGCTCTCTAGAAGAATCGAGGAAGTTCCAGACCATTCTCCACCGGTATAAATAGTGGGACCACAGAGAGTTAGGAGAGTTTTCTTGTTACAAACGAAGTGTATGTTTGTGAAGAGTGTATAAAATGTGAACAAAACAAACTTTTGTGGTTTAAACTGTGAATTAATTATTATTAAGTGTTGTATTTATATTTTATTGTGTATAACAATAAATTGGTGTTTTTCTTATTGAAGTTGAGAGTATATTATCTAAGCGAACCCACTTAAAACTAGTTGCAGTAGTTGCAGTAGCTAGTTTAGAGGGAAAAACGTTACAGTATTATACTTTCATTGGATTCTTATAGTTAATATTGCCTCCATTTTTTCATATAAAAATATCTCTAAATTAAGCTACCGGTTATGTTTTTATACACCTTTTATATAGGTGAATGTGGGGCTTGTTGTTAGAGTGTAATTTTTAAAAAATCAGCTGAGAGAAGCACTTCCTAAGTGGTCAAAGTTGAGAAATATGCAAGTGCTGTTGGTTCTAACCAGGATTCTGTTGCATATGGCGGCATTGTGTAACTTTCCTCGAAATATCATAGTGAAAGCTACATTTTATTATTGAAACTGAAAGTTGTGATCTGAAAACTATTAAAGCTAAGGCTTTCGTACTTCTGCTATTAATTCATACATCCTTAACAATAATTTCAATCCAATATGGTTGCGCTAGTATTCTTTGACCTATGCGTTTACGGATTATTTAGTGAAATAGGGTCAGTGGGGTTAGTTGTTACACTTGGTTGGAGCATGTTGCAATCAAATCACGGCAGATCGTAAAACAAATGAAGCCAAAAACAAGAAAAACCAGAAAGTTGGCAATTCTAACAAAAAAAAAAAAACAAAGTTGCGAACAAGAATAAAAAAAATAATGGCTATCATCAAGTTCCGGCGAAGATGTTGAAGACCTGGCTATGCCTGAAATGTCTAAAACCATGGTCGTAGTCAAAAGGTGGAGAAAATAGGGTTGAATGCATGCAGTGCAAAAGATGGGCCCATTCAAAATGTGTTAAAAGTGGCCCTAGATATATTTGCCACAATTTTAACTCGGACTTAGAGATGGGTAATACAGTGAATAGAAAGAGAATGAATGTTCAAGCATTTAAGTTTGTAATAATCCATGTTTAGTTCATAATCAAGCTAGCTATTATTATTAAAATAAAGATCTGATAATTTGTTTATTGAACATATTTCAGTTTTATTTCCTTAAAATAAACAGCCAAAGATGTATTTTATACATTGTAACAACTTACCCTCTGCATGTAACAACAAGCCCCGCATTTTATATTATTTGAATTTATAGTATGTGCATTTTAATATTATTTGAATTTTTTAAATGTTACTTCATTTTGAAAAATATATAATTAGTCTGTTACCAAATTCCATAACCAAACCAAACCAAATTCTATAACAAATAGAATTTTAAAAAACTGAACTTTTTGTACTATGGCACCTAATTAATGAACGTTTCCAATAGCCAGTAGGTGCATTAAGAATTAGTTTCATTTTTATTTCTCTAAAAATCACAAACTAACGAAGGGTTAGTCTATAAAATGGGATATTATATTACCTACCATCCGTTCTGTATGAAACATCTACAATCTTACTGCTTGATTTATAAAAGTAAATATACATTCAATGTTTTTTCAACATCAACAATAATTGTTAGGTTAACTCTAAAAAGGGTTTAAGGTAGGATATTCAAAAAGAAATTATAGTAAACAGTCAGGCTTCATCATATAAATGCTACAAATAATGCAGATATTATTGTCATCAAATTGTGGTATAAAGTAAATTTAGATAAATTGCCTCAAAAATAATTGAATTATTAATCTTAATTCCAAAAACATAATTATATGTAGGAATCAAGAATTTGATTCTATAATATCATTATTTGTTATTAAAATTAAAGTTTAATTTAATTTAACTTATAGCATTACTTACTTAATTTGATAATTATGTTATTTAGTTCATTTTTAAAATACATTAGCTTTCTTGAAAAATACTTGGTCTACATGACCAATAATATTTTTGAAGCTTACATTTTAACTGAGAAACCTAATTATAAGCAAGATTGTAATTTTTTTTTTTTAAATCATATCTAGCTTGTAGAGCAGGTGAAATAGAATCAAGGGTTATGTGTGAAAAACATTTTAATTAGCAGATTTTATTATCGCTTCAATTTTATGAATTTTTAATATGATAATTTCACATTCAAGGCGGACAAGATAGTTAGGGCAGTTTTTTTGGGGGGAAATATTATAGACATATTTCAAGAATTAAACTGAAAACTTACGTGATTGGCAAAATATTTCCGTTACAGAGCAGTAAAAGAGAAAGAACAAAACTAAAAAAAAAAAAAAAAGATGAGATTTAAAACTTAACCTTTTTCAGCATCTGGTGATTTACACTTCCAAGATACCGTTCCCTTATCGTATTGGCCTTGGTATATTTCTGAATTAGGGCTCTTTATGTCTATAACTTTGTCACTTCCACCACTCAAAATACATTTCTAGAAAATTAATTAAATGAATCAAAATTCTTTATAAAAAAAAAAAAAAATCTGGTGTTAAACACTCACACAAATTTAGCTAAGTGGTTAGCGCGTTGGACTCCCACGCGGAGGTCCCGGGAACGAGTCCAGTGCTACCCTTAGATTTTTTTCTTCCTAGGAGCCTCTACAGCTCACTATCCGGTGATGGCCAGTGTTGTCTGTAGCGAGAGAACACTGTCCGGAGGCCGGCAGTGCACTGAGAAGTCTCCGGGCGCAAATGACCAGTAAGATGTTGAAGCGCCTTAAATTAAAAAATAATAAATTTGTCTTACTGCATTTTATAGTTAGTTTATCAAATTTTAATGCAATTTTTAGTTTCTCTTACTCTTAGTAAGAGAAAGTATTGTAATCGTGTCCAAAAAAAATTTGTTTTTAGCAAATGATCTGTGTGTGCATGAATGTGAACAGCATAGCTCAAAAACGAAAAAAAATCGTAGAAAGTTGAAACGTGATATTCCGTTTAGATATCACCATGGCATCTGACAGTGGGTCATCTGTCAAAATTCCTCAACCAGAAGTACCACTTTACTTGTTTTTTTTTGTTTTTTGTTTTTTTTACGTTTTTTGCGATTTCTCAATAATAGCTCCGACGATTTACTTCAAAATTGGTAGATCAACTACAAATACAAAGAGCTACAATATTTGAAACCTTTTTCCTGGGAAAATTCATTTAAGGGCACTTTTTGGGGGAGGGGTGGGTTTTAGGTTTTTAGCTAAAGTGCTATTTCAGTTTATTAGTAGCAATTCTGTCATCTAAATAATGTTAATTAGAATTAAATATGTTGTTGAAATTCCGAATTTGAAAAAAAAAAAATCGGATGACCACATTGGATTTTACCACATTACTAAATAATTTTTTTTACTTTTTTTTTGCGATTTTCTTAAAAAATGGTTCCGACGATTTTCTTGAAACTACCCATATAAACTACACATACAAAGATCTATCTAAAACTTTTATTTAAAACATTTCTCTGGGAAAATTCATTTAAGGGCAATTTTAAGGGAGGGATGGGTCCATTATGCTTTTACTGAACAGTTTTCGACGAAGTTCATTAAATTTGGGTACACTAACTATAAAAAATTTTTCAATTATAATTTTGAGAAATGGAGTAAAAAGAAAGTTGTGTGAGTGTTTTTTACACCAGAGTTTTTTGTTTGTTTTTTTTTGTAATCTTTTTCACAGATTAAAATTGATTTTGCTATGGTACATGGGTGAGCTGGTAGATTTAAATTTAATACGCTATTCACTACAAGCTGTTGGTTTTAACAATGGGTGGGGCCATAAAAATCTACTCAGGTGAAACATTGTAATTATGTTAGAAAATTTGGTAATTTTGTTTTGTTATTAAATTGTAATAAGATAAAAGTCATGTGAGTGTTTCAAACCAGTTTTAGTACCAATATTCAGAAACTACAAAACATGGTACTATTGTTCAAAATATTGTAACATTTCCTCTTACAACGGTAATAGAAAGTAAAACGAAACTTACTACTGTAAAAAACTAGTAATTACTGTACTTACATCAAGTGATTCCATTGTAGTTGTCAACACTATCAAGGCAACACTAACTTGTTAACTTCTGATTGTATTTTGAATAAGAAATTAGGTAAATAAAAACACCTGCAGTATCGCACTATTTATTGCGTCACATATTGATTAAAAGAAATAAAAATAAAGTTAAAATTAAAATTACTAATGAGGTATATCAAATATGAATTTTTCAATTAATCACTTTAATATATTATAGACAACAGTTTGTACGTCATTTCTGCCTTAGTATCGTTTTAACGGAAAATATTCTAATATTGAAACAATTCAAACAAATGCAATATTTTTTTGCAGTTATGCAAACCAATTTTCTAGAAATCTTTATTAAATGTTAAATTACATTATTTTCAGGGGCGGGTGTTGGTGTAGTGGTTATGAGCACGGACTTGTAAGTGGGAGGACCCCAGTTCGAGTCCAGCGTATAACTGCTAAATTTTATATTTGTTTAAAAAATGTTAATAGTAAAGTAGGTGCTTTCGCCCCCGCCCACGACACCTAATTTGATAGTTGGACGTTAAGCCCGCCTGAAAAAAATAGGCATTACTTTACTTACATTATTTTCAATGAGCAGATCCAGTTCTACGAAACGCGAAATTTGCAGCACATTCGAAAAACTAATGAAGTATTCATACCTGGGATCTCAGGCGATCTCATCCAATTGATACATCTGTAGAAATTCGATCTGAAGAATTGCAACAGCTAATAAATATTATTTAGATTTACTGAAACCTCTAAGAAGCAAGTTCATTTAGTAGACAAATGAAATCCCAGCTTTACAAAACGCTGATCCACCCAGTCCTTACTTATTATGCCTCTCAGACGTGGACCATATCAAAGAAAGATGAGAACGACTTTATTATTTGTTTTCGAAAGGAAGATCCTACGAAAAATCGTCGGTCCGGTAAGTGAAGAGTTCGGCTAGCGAAGCAGAAGGAATAGGGAACTATATGAGCTGTTGGCCGAAGCAGATGTTGTCCACATCATCAGGCTGGGAAGACTGAGCTGGGCAGGTCATTTGGCCAGCATGGAAGATACTGAGGTCCTGAGGAAGGATTTGGAGGAAGTATTCCATCGAAATAAAAGAGCCGGTAGACCACGGTTGAGATGGGCAGATGGTGTAGCAGCCGATGCCGGAAGCCTGCTAGAAGTAAGGAATTGGAAAGCGGCGGCACAGAATAAGCTCATTGAGGAAGCCAGACTCACCGCGAGTTGTAGCGCCATTTAGATAGAAAGATAGATAAATAGATGGGAAAGTCGTATGAGTGTTGCACACCAGATATTTTTCGAATTCAGGGGACTCCCAAAACATGTATTTCCGGTGAAAACTCAATCAGGAAAATCCGACACAATCGCAATCACTTCCTTCTTATCAAGAAAAAAGGAGTCTTTGTATTCTGTAATTGGGCAATCCGTAGAATAAATAAATCAAGAGTAAGAGAATGTGAATAAAAATCATTGCCGCCTGGATGCCCCACTTGAGAGGTGCGTTTTACACTTTTTATTGTTGTAACTTTTAAGTCGTGCCAGGGCATGATAGATGGCAAAGATAGGTGCTGCATCTCCGCTTCTAGGATCTGAACCCTTTTGTGGAGCCCAGCGACCAGTCTCTTCGGGGAGAAGTTAAAAAGAAGGAGGAAGAAAGAAGGTCTCAACTCTGGTATTCCCTCCCCAGACTGAGGCAGGCCAAGATTATCTGCTTGGGAAACAATAACCAACGGAGATCGGACGCTTGCATCGGCTTTAGTAAGAACAAACTTGGTGTTCTTAAGGGTATCCTCACGGGGCATTGTCTACTCAAGGTCTGCTAGGTCTGAAGAGTGACAGCTTATGCAGATTCTATGGAGAGATGAAGAAAACTCCTATACATCTCCTAACATGCTGTTGAGGAGTGAAATTTGTACGTAGTGGAGTAACTAGTCCCGTAGGCACACCTCCAGCACACCTCTCCCAGTAGAATGACGAAAGGGACTACTACCATCATCATCGTAAAACCTCGACCAGCACGAAACCATTCCTCAACTCGTGAGAGCGGAGACAGAACTCCTCTGGGTTGGCTCACGATCCCGTAATACACGGTATCTGTTGAGAGAAAAACTCCCCTACTTAAAGGCCACAGGCGCGGGACCGCCTAAGCGACCCCTACGGCTTCTTCTCTGCCTCCTAGCGCCCGTCTGGACTTACCGTACCATTCCAACAGAGAATACTCAGGTACATACCTAAACTACTATAAAAAGCACACTTACCACTTCCATTGTTGTTGTGGTTGGTTCCGCAGAGCTGGAAAGCATCAGAGATATTTTCCGTAATAGCCTGCTTCTTTTTGTGGTCATCGACCCGGTTTCGGGTGTTCGCCCGAATAAATCTTCAGGATGCGTTTGTCAAACAGTGTGATAATACAGACTTGCACAGAGCAAATTCAATTTACACACTCTGTGTGAGTGTTACACACTGTATGAGAATATGTTACACATTGTATGAGTATAAACTGAATTTCCCTATGCAAGTCTGTGTTATCACACTATTTGACAAACGCATCCTGAAGATGGGCGAACGCCCGGAACCGGTCGATGACCACCAAAAAGAAGCAGGCTATCACGGAGAATATCTCTGATTACCACTTCCATACTTAAATACATCCAGACTACACTCCATTCACACTTTATTTATCCTATCCCACCCTAACGGGGTGGAGTGCTTAATACTCCTAACAGACTGCAAAGGCTGCAATCGGGGAAGATCTAAGAACTGGGTAGTTACCAGGAGAAAGAAGGAAATATGCCCTCCCTAGAGCCCGCCAGGATATTAGGATTCCTTAGGGATCTTAACGTGATGTGTGTGCAGTAGGACGAAGCCAGGGGGGGAAAGCTACGTGGAGGTCCGCAGCGATTCTGACATGCATATCGATCGTCGGAGCTGGTTATAGGGGTGAAAGATTGTGAAAAAGATAGTATTAATAAGCTACGTGTTAATTAATGTTGTAGTTTTTTTGATTAAATTGCGATGTTGTTAATTATATAGCTTATTTCATACTACTTAATTATGTCTTGACGAGTAAGAGGGTCGCGGTCGATGAGCGCAGAAGGGTCTGGGCGAGATCCTGCCTGGGGCGCCGTCGCTGGAGCAGATCTTGGTTGGTGGAACTAGCAAAAAACCCTGATAAGGTGCTGTGGGCTAGCTTATGAAAACAAAAAATTAAGTTTTAAACATTTCAATCAAAATTAAGAAAACAAAGAGTTACATTTTAGTTTTTATCTTATGTTTATTTATATTTTTTATTTTAGAAGCATTATTTCTAGGGAATGACATTAAAACAATGACGTTCATGAATATAATAAACAAAGTATATCATTTGACACAATTCTTAAAAATTAGACAAATGATTTTAAACATGAAAGGTAGATTGTGTTTTTCTAATAAATAAATAGAAGCTATTCATTATTTTGTATTATTAGAATTGTATTTTTAATTTTTTGTAACATAATATCAAATTGATATATATTATTTAAGTATTTCTTATCAATAAACAAAATAAATTTCCACTACCAAAGCTAGAACGCTGGGTATAAAAAGCCAACTTGATTTCTTGAGTTAACATTAGTTTGTGTTCTGTCATATAGTGAAGTATACTAACCAAATTTTGTTGTGTTCCCAAAGTTAGACTTTGTTATTTGTTTTTGTTTTTGTTGTCACACTTCCAAAAATGGTGCTTTGGTCAAAAGAAAATGTTCTATCATTAATAAAGGATTATTCACAAAATAAACAATTGTGGGATTGGGATAATGAACGTTATAATGATAGAGCTGAACGGCAACAGATTTTTCAAAATTTAGCAGAAAAATATGATACAGATGTGCCAACATTGAAAGCTAAATTAAATACATTACGTTCATCTTTTTTTCAAGAACATAAACGTATTAAAAAATTGGTAGCAGCAAAAATGAGTTATAAACCTTGGTATGCCTATAAATATTTGGCTTTTTTGAAAAATTATAAAGTAAGGCCACCATTTTTATCAACACGTTTGTCAAAAAACAACTATCTGTCTTCTGCTGTAAGTATATTTCGTATATTTTTACTTCTTAAGTTTTGTGAGTTTTTTTTTTAGGATTGTTCCATTTTTAATGGGTCTCTTCTACCTACAAATCTCACATGAGTTTCTTCAATTCTGTCCTATTAAACGCTTGCACTTCGCTCAATCCATGGTCCAACCAAACTCTCTTGTATTTCGTCCATCTTGGGTCTTCCACTTTTCCTTCTTCCTTCTACTTCTCCCAGTTCCAAAATTTCCTTCGGTAGCCTTCCATCTGTCATCCTTTCCACATGCCCAAACCAACGTAACCTCTGACTTTCTACTATTTCCAGAAGATTTTTCCTTCACGTTTATCATACTTCTAATGTAAACATTTTTAATATTTTTTTCTTTTCTGGACTTCCTTGCTGAGCACCTTCAGAAGTACATTTCGACCGCTAGCAATTTATTTCG
>JAAEAF010010690.1:0-23207 GCA_011037195.1 Triatoma infestans | reverse complement strand
TATGTGTTTCTCTAAAGTGCTATCATAGTTGATTATACAATTCTAATCATCCAAACAAACTTAATTAGAAATAAATAGATGGCCAAAATTCCGAGTTCCAAGGAAATTAGTAAACCGGAAGTAAGCGGAACTGAACAGTTTTTGACGAATTTCATTAAATTTGGTACACAAACTATAAAATTTTGTCAATTACAATTTTGAAAACTGGAGAGTAAGAGAAAGTTGTGTGTGAGTGTTTCACACCAGATTTTTTTTTTTTTGCTTATTTTGCTGATCGAACTTCTAAATTACAGGTAAATTATCGTTGATAATGGTCTATAAGACTCCTTTATTCCCAATCCATCATCAAAGGAAGTGCTAGACAAATGTCCCTGACCAAGCTCTTAAGGGTTATGACACTGATTTTCCTCTAATCCTTAAAGTCATTCTCCTCAAGGATACTTTCACAAAAAAAAAAAGAAAAAAATGTCTACTTTCTTTCAATTAACGAAGGAAGAAATATATATATTTTATTACTTTTAATTTAATTAATTAACTAATTTCCATTCACTGTTAATAAAATAGAAAAGAACATTATTAAATAACAGATAGAAGTCAATAGTGTTTATAATTGAAGTAATAAAATAAAAAATGCTCGTAAAATATTAACCAACACTATGTTAGGTTTATATATAATAATAATATGGAGAGTGTGGAGTAGTAATACAAATAATGGGCTAGGCTAGTATGTTTATAGAAATATAGTGACATACATCATAAAACATTAGAAGAAAAAGCATACTAGAAATAAAATTAAAACCAAAAAAGAAATGAAAAGAAAAATGGAAATAATGCAGAGATCGCATGGCTTGACTAGTTAAATAACTTGCCAACACACAGTGCTGCAGTGCGCTAATGGAAGCAAAACAGTCATTATATACGGAGTAGTTCGTTTTAGAGTTTATGTATCATAATTTTTATATCCTACTGTGGGGGTTTTTTGTTTTTATTTTTTTATCTTCCTTTTTCTTTTTTTTTTTTTTTTTCAATCATAATAAACTCTCTTTATTTTTCAAGGAAGGATCTTTCAAAAAAATCTATTATATCATCAAGCTTAATTTTTTACTTTCTCTTACTCCTACTAAGAGGAAGTATTGTAATTCGTGTCAAATTTCGATAAGAGTTTCACCGGAAATATCCGTTTTGAAGTCCCCTGAGTCCAAAAAAAAGTGGTTTGTAGCCAAATGGTTGTGTACCGTATGTATGTGAACAGCATAGCTCAGAAACGAAAAACCGTAGAAAGTTGAAACTTGACTTTCCGTTTAGGTATCACCATGGGATCTGACACTACGTTATCTGTCAAAAATTCCTCAACCGGAAGTACCACTTTACTAGTTGGATTTTTTACTTTTTTGCGATTTTCTCAAAAAGGCTCCGACGATTTTCTTTAAACTTTAAACATCAACCACTTCATACAAAGAGCTACAACTTTTATTAGAAACATTTCTCCGGGAAAATGCATTGAAGGGCACTTTTGGGGGAGGGGTGGGGTTAGGTTTCCATTTAAAGTGCTATTTCAGTTTATTACACAATTCTGCCATCTAAATAATGTTAATTAGAATTAAATATGTTGTTGAAATTCCGAGTTTGAAAAAAATCGGATAACCGGAAGTGCGTTTACTTTACCACTTTACTAAATGATTTATTCACTTTTTCGCAATTTTCTCAAAAATGGCTCTGACGATTTTTTTTGAAACTTCGTATATAAACTAAACATGCAAAGATCTACAACTTTTATCTAAAACATTTCTCTGGGAAATTTCTTTTAAGAGCACTTTTAGGGGAGGGGTGGGGTTAGATTTTCCTCAAAGTACTATCCTAGTTCATTATACAATTCTATCATCCAAACATAATTAGTTAGAAATAAATAGATGGCTGAAATTCCGAGTTTCAAGAAAATTAGTAAACCGGAAGTGCGCTTTTACTGAACAGTGTTTTCAGTTTTTCGACGAATTTCATTAAATTTGGTACACAAATTATAAAATTTGTCAATTATCATTTTGAGAACGAGTAAGAGAAAATTGGTGAGTGTTTCACACCAGATTTTTTTATATTCTATCTGCAAATATGTATAGAAATGCAAACATTCAATTATGCCAATGCTTCGACTGAGTTTCCTGTCTTTATCAAGACTTTAATTTGAAAAAACAATACAATGAGAACTGGAGTAAGAGAAAGTTGTGTGAGTGTTTCACACCAGATTTTTTAATTTCTTTTGCTCCTAGTAAAATGAAGTATTTTCAACCTGTCAAATATTCGAAATGAGTTTTTACCAGCAATATATGTTTTTGAGGTGTCTGATAACGAAAAAAAGTTGATCGCGAATGATGATGGTCTGCATGTGTTGTTGTGTATGTGAACGAACAATATTTAAAAAAAAAACGAACAATCGCAGGGAGTTTAAACTTGGTAGAATTCCGATACTTTGAAGCAAATAAAGACAGTTAAGTTAACAATTAATAGCAAGCACCACTTGTACAAGTGTGAGATAGTTGTTCAAATAAGTTCCTTCTCAAAGATTCCAAAAGATCCTGGGTTTTGTTGAGGGGAGGAGGGGAAGGATATAGTGCACTGCGACGATAAAAGGTCTACTGTGCCACCATTTTGGTGCTACGAGTGAGACCACTCACCTGCAACAGCCATTCCAGAGGAAAAGTTCTAAGAACCTTTCCTAAGAAGTTTTCACCGGATATACACATTTTAAGGTCCTCTGAGTCCGAAAAAATTATTTTTAGAAATTGGTGTATTGGAGTCCCCTCCATCTCCCCCATAGAATCTGGTGGTGCTATCGTATTGTAGGCCCAGATTCAACCTTTGTCCTGGGACGAAATCCGTCAGCATGTGAAGTCTGTTTTTACTCACACTATTCTGGCCAGACAGCGCCAATAATATTGAACCAAACCCATAAAATATTTGTAATTTTAAGTCAAAATTTCCTGCAGGACTGCCTAAAGTCAATTTTTCCTCCAACGCCTGGTAACTATCCAGGCTTCCGAATCTTCTCTGGATAATAGCATCGCAGTCGCTTTAGTGGGAGAGAACACCAGCACAGAGGCAGGCAATATCTTTATCAAGAGATTATTTGCCTAAATTTACCAGAGATCTATTGAGCCATACCCGAAGGGATATAAGGCTAATTGTGGGTCTACTAACAGGGCAATGTAGGCTGAACAGACACATGCACCATCTACAACTTGCAGATAGTGCGATATGCCGATTCTGCAAGGCAGAAGAAGAAACCCTGGCGCACATCCTCTGTGAGTGCGCCGGCCTGGCAAGGATAAAGTTTCTTCAATTGGGGACAGGCAATCCCGAAGCTATGAGCTACATGACGGAGCCGCTCTCAGCTTTGCTAGGACTGATTATGAGGGCAAAGCTGGGGGTTGTGTTTAACTTAAGAGGCTCCACAATAGACCTCGTCTTGTAGGTCGCAGTGGAATGAGGCTCGGCTCCCCCCTCCCCCGCTTCTAATCTAGCATCTAGCAGTCGGTCAGGAGGTGTATTGCAGAGCCTCCTCCATCTCCCCACAAAATCTGCAAGTGCTATCGTATTCTAGGCGCAGCTTCTTCAGGTGCCCTCTTGAGTTTATAATGCCGCGTCAACATGCGAAGCCTATTTTTACTCAGACTGATGCAAGTTTCAGATATTTTCTGATTATAACCACCCAGACAAGTCTTAGCTTCCTTCAATCCTTAGAAGGTTACGACGGGATTACAAGTTTAAGAACCTAATTTAATAAAAGCGTTCAATTATTATTTATAAAGTTAATATAGATGTATCTCGGTACTATAATAAGCCCTGATTATAATATGATTCTCGAAATACAATACAAAGACCACCTGAATTTACTAGGTCAGTAAAAAAAAAAGTTATTTTCCTTATCACACATTAATTCAAAAGAATCTTAATTTTTATCAAGAATTTATTCAAAGGGATAAAAAAACATAACCAGTATGGTTTTAAAATTAACTAACTAAAAAAAAAAAAAATAAGCCGTTAAAAGATAATAAGTCGGCCACAGAATTGCAACCGCATTCATTATAGAGAGGTGAATTTTTAAATTAGGCGAATATACCAGGCTGAATATTTCCATAGAAACATAAGGAGCTTCCTTATTACATTATCAGATTATGCATTCATTACGTATAGTAGATATACCACTTTAAAAGTTCATGTTTTGATATTTAAAACTGTTAAATTTTTTGTCGAAGAATAAGGGAATATTATTTAACAAAATCTTTATTATCTATAAAACACAACTTCCGTGATTATTTTATTAATGATTTTTATGAGCATCCCATTCAAAAGCACAAAGAGAATAAACTGTAATAATATGCGGTAAATAAAAGGATGAATCCAAGATTCTGGAAGTTACTGCAGATTTCTGGAGATCCGGACCGCTAACATCTTGAAGTGGTCTAATAATAGAACGAATTCAATAAGGGAGACAAAATCTGATGTGAGGAACACTTACATAACTTACTGTTACCACATACAATTAACACACTATAATTTGACAAATTTCTTCACACCCTTACCTAGCTATACTGGTCCTTAATATAGCTATAGTGGTGGTGTGGGCTCACGTCGGTTCTCGTCACATAGAACAGAATTTCTGAAAGTAGTGGCTACAATCAAATAATTGAATAGTGAAAAAAAAAAATCTGGTGTGAAACACTCACACAACTTTCTCTTACTCAAGTTCTCAAAATTATAATTGACAAATTTTATAGTTTGTTGTGATAGCGATAGCAAGAAAAAAAGAAGAGATAATTTTTAAATAAATCTAAAAATTACAACTAGTGGTTGAAAATTGGAAAAGGGTCCAGCCAGCCGCTACCTGCAGATCATGAACCGCGGGGGTCAATATACAGTCAGGAGATACCTTACTGGCCTACCTGGCCCACCATCTGTTAACAAAGCGACGCCACCCCGGCAAAATCAGCCCTTGTTAACTACTGACCTCACTTAGGGTCAATATACCACAAGAGATGTCTTAGTGTTACACATACATCAGTGTTACATCAGCGTCGATGTGTGAGTGATGCAAATATAACACGTCGCCCCACTGGAGGAGGGATTCAGTTCGACTCAGGCATCAAACGTCTACATCAGTTTTCAGATCAGAAGCACCATCTCACATCGCGAGCGCGTCCCTATTTAAGGTTTTAACACTTTACTAACTTCTTTAATATTTTATATTCATTTTATAATTCTTATAGTTATTTACAATTGTGCATCTTAGTTTTTCTATTTTATATCTCTTTAAATTATTTGTTAAAATATAGTATATTTTTATAATCAGTAGTACGCATTTCGAATACCAACTCTCTAATCTCTTACCCTCTAATTAACAATCTCTTACTCTTACTTCATCACTTCAACTTCCGGTATCAATAAAACGATACCAAATACATTGGTGTACTAAATTTAATGAAATTCGTCCAAAACTGGGAGAAACGTCCCAGTAAAAGCACACTTCCGGTATACTAATTTTCTTGAAACTCGGAATTTTGGCCATCTATTTATTTCTAATTAATTTTTTTTGGATGATAGAATTGTATAATCAACTATGAAAGCACTTTGGAAAAAAACATAACCCCACCACTCCCCTAAAAGTGCCCTTAAATGAATTTTCCTAGATAAATGTTTTAAATAAAAGTTGTAGACCATTGTATGTTTAGTTTATATTTGATGTTTCAAGGAAATCGTCGGAGGCATTTTTGAGAAAATCGCGAAAAAGTTGAAAAATCATTTAGTGAAGTAATATAAACGATTTTTTGCAAACTCGGAATTTCAACAACATATTCAATTGTAATTATTAACATTATTTAGATGGCAGAATTGTCTAATAAACTGAAATAGTACTTTAGATGAAAACCTAACCCCATCCCTCTCTTCCAAACTGCCCTTATTAATGAATTTTTCCAGAGAAACATTTCAAATAAAAGTTGTAGCTTTTTGTATGTGTAGTTAATATACGAAGTTTGAAGAAAATCGTCGGAGCTATTTTTAAGAAAAACGCATAAACGTAAAAAAATCCAACAAGTAAAGTGGTACTTCCGGTTGATGAATTTTGACAGATGACCCACTGTCAGATGCCATGGTGATACCTAAAGGGAATATCAAGTTTTAACTTTTCACGGTTTTTCGTTTTTGAGCTATGCTGTTCACAAACACATACAAACACACACAAACACACACACACACACACACACACAAACATCAGACCATTTGCTAAAAACCACTTTTTGAGGGGACCTCAAAACGGATATTTCCGGTGAAAACTCGATATCGAAAATTTGACACGAGTAAGAGAAAGTATAAAACAAGTATAGCTCCACTTTTGGTTGATTTTGCCCGGAATCTTCAACAGATGTGGTGCTAGAAGTACCTAAACGAAGTATAAAGTTCGAGCCACCTGCATTTTTTTTTTTTTTTTTTTGAGATTTTTCATTAACACACAAACAGGCCATCAAGAAAAACATTTTTTCACGTACTCAGGGAATTCAAAACATGAAACTTCAATTTCGAAAATTTGATACGAGCACAATATTTACTCTTAATAAGAGAATATACAAATTAATAATAACCCATAAACATAGTATCGATAGGAAAACCAGAAGAAATTGTATATTAGGAATAGGTACGATCACATAAAGCTGAAAAGTTGCAGAAGTTGTGTTTTTTTTATTGGAGGTGGTGAAATGCATTTAGTTAGCCGTGCCGGACTCCCGGAGATAAACCGGCTAAACCCCCCGCTCTGCTTGGACCTAGCCTGGATTCGCTGATTCCAGCACTACATCAGGCTAGGCCTCTGTCCTATCTCCCTAGGGGTTCCTCTTTTCCTGCTGCTCCAGGTCCTGCTTCTTTTTAATAAGAATTCCCCTCAAGTATGTCGCGATGAGACGCCAGCTGGTCTTGCTGGATAGCATCGTTTTTACCAGCGTGTCTGGGTTCTGCCGTCCTATCACCACCCTCTAGGTCCCTCGTCAAACGCTGCCACCGATCACATGCAAAAATAATGTGCGAGGCATCATCATTACTCCCCGGGCAGTATAGGCACGCCTCCTCCTCAGCCTTCCCCATCCTCTTCAGGTACGCCCTGAAATGTCCATACTCGCTCAGGAGTTGGGTGGGGTAGAAGTTATGGTGTGGAGCGTTATTAGAGAAAGTAAGGAAAAATCAAATAAGCAAATGGATACTTATCACATACGATTATTGATCCACAGACAGACAAATTTAAATTTAATCGGTTGTAAAAGATAAAGCAATTGGTTCTTAATAAGGATAACTGTCCACAAATGGATGAAACTTCTGCAGTAGAAATATCATAAAGTCATATGAAACTTTAAGAATAACAAAGAATACTAACAAGAAATTATGATATCTTCATTAAAATTAAAATAAAATATTAAATAAATAAATTTACCGTTGCAGGTCAAGTATTTTATACAAAAATTATAAATAATTGTCAATTGTGAATAAAAATGTTTCCTATTTAAATGATAATTACTGGGATATAAATGGAATAGTTATAATTAAGTTTCATTAAAAGAAATAACAAATTAACAAATTGGTTAAATTACCAATCTTCATTTTTTTTTTTTTTTTTTTAATTTTTATTGATAAAACTTGCGTTTTATAATGTTCATAAAAAGCATTTAATTGTCTATAGGTATACACTTAGACTGCACATTCTAAAGAAGTTATTCCTCCCTCCTCTTCTTATAAATAATCACCAGTAAACTATCTTGTTTGAGTATTAAAAAAATACATGATGGCTTGTAGATTTCTATACAAGCATCGATATTTATTCATCCTCACCCTCCCCTCAAAACCGAAAGATTTTAACATTATTTAATACAGATATTTGCAATTTTTACGCAAGTAAATTTTAGGTTCATACATAAGAAAGTTATTCAATAAGTTGGCAACCCTGTTATCAGTTATAAAACAGATGCTTGACTCCATTTCAGCGTACATAACCTTACTCAAGAAAACGTATACATAAGAAGAGAAAACTTTTAGTGATATCATTTCTAGTTTCTGTGGAAGTGAAACTTTCCAAAAGTTAATCCTGAATGCTTAAAGCACTACAGTGTAAATTCTATGAGTCGTATGAACTTCTTACAAGTAGGGTTAATCCATTCAAACTGACCAAACATGTGTCCCAAATTTGTCTGGAACTTTCCAGAATTCTAGTACTGTGCCTTGAAAATGTGCCCCAGCGTTACGTGTCTTTTCCAGTTCGTACCGTTATGAAATTATTATTTTTTTTTTCTTCTATTTTTCTATGAAGCATCATGAACAATCGAACGCGTTTTTTTTTTTAATTATCAATAATTTATAAACTACAGACCTATTCTAATTAAATCTAGAGACAATAACTAAATGCAATTTATGTGAGGATTTTAAATAAAAGTAATAGAAAAAAGTGACGAATTTCTTCTCCATTATCCAGTCTGTCCACAGATATTAATAAAATAAGGTAATTAGTGCAAATTTGCAAATATTGTTTACATTATTATTATTTTTTAATATTTATAAAAATAATTTGATTATATTATAAATTGTTAAATATGTGAATGTGTGCGCAGTGCTGGATGTCCTCGTGAGATTTTATCCGACGCTGCATGCTTATTTTTTGTTGTCTCTGACTAGTTTCAGATTCTCATCCTTCGTCAGAGTGTACAGATATTATAAATTGTTTAATTTAAAATAGACAATCTTTTTTTTTTGTAATCAATAAAAATGATTTTGTATTTTGCTCTATTTGTTGATATTAAAAAATAATTAAATAAATAAGTTCCTATTGTACCCCGTTCCGAACTGAAACGATGGACGTCCAATATGTGTGTCAGATTTGCAAAGTACGAGATAATCAATCGAGGTTTTTTACTTTCTCTTACTCCTAGTAAGAAGAGGAAGTATTGTAATCGTGTCAAATTTTCGATATCGAGTTTTCACCGGAAATATCCGTTTTGAGGTCCCCTGAGTCCAAAAAAGTGGTTTTTAGCAAATGGTCTTTGTGTCTATGTATGTGAACAGCATAGCTCAAAAACGAAAAATCGTAGAAAGTTCAAACTTGATATTACGTTTAGGTATCACCATGGGATCTGACGGTGCGTTATCTGTCAAAATTCCTCAACCGGAAGTACCACTTTACTAGTTGTTTTTTTTACGTTTTTGCGATTTTCTCAAAAATGGCTCCGAGATTTTTTTTAAACTTGCTATATCAACTACACATACAAAGAGCTACAACTTTTGTTTGAAACATTTCTCCAGGAAAATTCATTTAAGGGCACTTCTGGGGGAGGGGGGTGGGGGGTAGGATTTTCTTCTTACTCTATGTCAGGTTTATTAGACAATTCTGTCATGTAAATAATGTTAATTAGAATTAAATATGTAGTTGAAATTCCGAGTTTGAAAAAAATCGGATAACCTGAAGTGCGTTTGTTTGAACACTTTACTAAATGATTTTTTCATTTTTTTCACGATTTTCTCAAAAATGGCTCCGACGATTTTCTTGAAAGTTGTGTACAAAATAAAAATGCAAAGATCAACATCTTTTATTTAATACATTTCTCTGGAAAAATTCATTTAAGGGCACTTTTATGGGAGGGGTGCGATTACAGCTTCCCCTAAAGTGGTATCATAGTTGATTATACAATTCTAGCATCCAAACAAAATTAATTAGAAATAAATAGATGGCCAAAATTCCAAGTTTTAAGAAAATTCGTAAGCCGGAAGTGCGCTTTTACTGAACAGCTTTTTCAGTTTTGAACGAATTTCGTTATATTTGGTACACAAACTATAACATTTGTCAATTATAATTTTGAGAACAGGAGTAAGAGAAAGTTGTGTGAGTGTTTCACACCAGATTTTTTAACTCCAATTGAATTTAACATTAATGCGTCTATTCAATAAGACATATGATAAATTTAGGTTGTAAGTTTTGTAGGCTGCATGTATATTTATTTATTGCAGGTTATATATATTAAAGTTCTGGACTTTACAATTCAATAAAAAAAATGGATATAGGAGAAAAATTTCTACAGCCGTTGTTCATAACACAGTAAACTATACTTCATCTTCTAAAGGTTCGTAAACTTTTTTTTGGATGCTGAATATATTATCTATTATAACAATATTTTATCTTTAAAACCATTATTGAATTCATATATAAAATCCTAGAAAAACGGTGTGAAAAACTCACCCGACTTTCCCTTGCTCTAATTAATAAAATTTAATCAAAGAAATGATCTTTAAAATTGTAACGTTATAATTTGTAGTTTGGTTGGCCATAAAAATGGTAGTGGAGATTTTACTTGTATATCTGAGCGGCTTTATGTGGCTGCTCTATGTTAAAATCAATAAAGCTTGTGTAAATTTAAATTTACCTCCCATCCAATACTCTCTAATATCAATTTTTTTTTTTTTTAAATGTTTCATATAAAAGGGATCCGTTTTTATCCACACAATAAGCATCCTAGTTTAAAGAAAATCTTTATAACCGTTTTCGAGAAAATTCCGAATTAACAAATTTGGAATTCTATCAATGCTCCTGAAAAGTTAAGCAAATATGTAAAAGCATATATTTTAATGAAATGGTAATTATTTGTCTTTGGGGAGGGACCAAACCCTAAGCTATCCAAAGCCCCATGGGCCCATCTAGCTATCCCAAAAAAAACGAATATCCTTACCCGGGTCTGATCCATCTAAGATCACTGTAGTCCGAATAAATCGCACACTAACCTTAAAGGGAAATAGCCTAAGCTCTTCCACAGTCATCCTGTTCCGACCAAAGGTCCTGAACCTAATTTCCTCACAACCCAGGCAATCAGTTGGACTGATGTTTTCTCCTCTGTCTCACAGACTCTACAAAATGGATCCGGCATGAGCCCCCTTATGTAGAGATGTTTCCTTAAAACACGATGTCCAGGAATGGATCCAACCAGAAGCCTGAGGGAGCTCCGTGAAAGACACAGCTACGTCTCACTAATAGTCCTGCCCGGACCCCCGTTGAGCATTTTGGACTGCCGGACCAACCAACTGAGTTCATCCATAAGGATGAATACTGTGAAGCTGTCCATGACTGCAAGCCTGACAAACATGTGCCAGAAGACGTTGCCAACAGCAGGCTTGGGACCAAGAAAGGGAGAGAGGCGCCTAATTTGGCAAACCTATCCACCTCCTCATTCCTAAAAATCCCCATGTGACCTGGTACCCAGACTAGAAGCACATCCTTCAGAGAAGAAAAAAGCCTTTTCAGTCTTTTAGAACATTCTAACACCAACCTGGAAGTGAAGACAAGCAGCCTTCAGCGCAGCCTTCTATCAATACTTCTGTAGGTAGTAAACCATCATTTTAATGAAATGGTCGTTTAGAGGAAAGCATGACGCTACAGTTGCTCCCTGAACCGCCAAATAATCAATCCCTCCCCCGAATGTTTCAAATAAAAGTGATAGGTACTTATTTGTGTAGATAGTATACGAAGCTTAATGAAAATCGAGAAAATAATAGAAAACCAGAATAAAAACCTTGAATAAAGTCGCACATCCGGTTGATGGATTTAGCTTGATACCTTGGTAACCAGATGCGGTGATAGTATCTAAACGGGAATACTAAATTTGAGCTTCTTACAAATTTTCGTTTTTGAGATATTCTGTATATACAGACTATTCGCTAAAAACTTTTTTTGTTTTTCTTTTTTTTTATGAGGTGACCTCAAAACGTATATTTCTAGTGAAATGTCAATTTTTAAATATTTGCACGCTCGCAATACTTTCTCTTTTATAATGGATAAGAGAAAGTAAAAACTATATTAAGGAATCATATCGAAAAGAGGTAAATTTTTGGAATGAATAATACACTACATTAAAACTATTACTATTTGTTAATTTAATAACTCTCGTATAAAAAAAAAACTAAAAACCTAAGAAGGGCGGGTGTTGGTGTAGTGGTTATGAGCATGGACTTGTAAGTGGAAGGTTCCCAGTTCGAGTCCCGCATTTTGCTACATTTTATATTAGTATGAAAAATTTTAACAGTAAAGTATGTGCTTCCGCCCCCGTCCACGACCCCTAATTTGGTAGTTGGACTTTAAGCCCGCCTGAAAAAATAGACGTTACGTTACTAAGAACCTAGTAAAACAAAAATGTAATGTAAGGTAATCAGAATTCTTTCTTTCTATTATTCTCATATGGTCTCTTAGAGAGATTTCATTATCTTTGCTAAATATTTACTTATCCTTAGTATATCACATGAATAATGAAAATTTAGAATTGAGAAAATTGGAAAAAATTGAAAAAATATTTAATAAATTGAGAGAAACTTAAAGAGCTGCTCTCCTGAAGCTTCTAAAATGAAATTTTCCATACAAAATGTTATAAATAAAAAGATTAAAGAGTATAGTTAAGTACCATTTGAGAGAAAATCATGACATTTTAATAATAATCATTATATTTAGTTTTGTTTAACTGCAATAACAGGAAGTGCTGCATTTGTGCAAGGTATTCAAATAAGCAGTGAGGTCCCCCAGAATATGAAAGAAATGTTTGTAGAAAAGTATCTGTATCTGTTTGCTGCTATGTGGTGTAAAATATAAAAAAACAATTTAATTCGAAAAGGAAAATAATACATTTTAATACTACAAGTCCAAACTTGGTATCTGACAATAGATTTTTTATCAAAATTAATGAACGAATAGCTAATTAGTTTTCAAATAAACCTTGAAAATCCTTATACGAGAGTTAGTATATCAAGTTTAAAGAAAATTATCGTAGAAAAACTAAACAACAATTCAATAAAATATAAAAGAATTTGTTGGACGTTGATAAATTATGTTATGTAGAAATTTAGTGAGGATCGGTTCAATTATGCCAACGTTTCGACAGAGTTTCCTGTCTTCTTTATCAAGGCTTAACAGAAAGTGAAAATGTGGAAAAAGAATTCTTAAACATACACATTTCTTACATCGCAGAAACATAAAAAGGAAAATTAAAAACCTTTTTTTTTTTAATTTACCTTTTTATGTTTCTGCGGTGTAACAAATGTGTATGTTTAAGAATTCTTTCTCCACATTTTCACGATTTCTATGTATTAAAGCCGTGAAAGACAGGAAACTCTGTCGAAACGTTGTCATAATTGAATGTTTTTTTTTTTTCTTGAGCGACAAATTTCTTCATTTCAATAAAATCTCATCCAAAACCTTCATATTACTGTGGCCATACGTAAATGAAATACTAACTTTAAACTTGCAGCGATTTTCATATTTTTTTTTATTCTCACGCACGCAATCTCACACAACACAGACATAAATGAGAGAAAAAGAGGGCGTTCAAAAATAGCAGTTAAAAATCATTATTCGCAGCAGTAAAAAAAAAAAACAGGTAATATAGCAAAAACTCGTAACATATTTTTATTCTACTGAAAATATAAATCTGATCTGAATGCTATTCAGTTAATAATCAGAATACTTTTCAGATAGAGATTAAAGTTTATATTAATTCTAAATGTATAGATTAATTCTAAGGTACATGTTGTTGCAATAAGTCCTTCAAAAAATATTATCAATAATGGATCAAAAATGTTTTATGTACAGAGAAATGTGAGATCAAAAAAAGTAAAAAATACTAAAGGTGAAATATATCGTAATAAAAACAATATATTTCATTTTATAATAATAAAAAAAAAAAAATGAGAAAGCAAAAAGTGACGGGAAATTATCAACAATTGAGTTATCTTTATTGCAATTTCATAGAATAGCCGTAAACAAGTTTTAAAATGAAGAAAAAAATTTAAAAATTGCATTAGATTTTCGAAACATGTTCATTTTGTGGCTTTAGTTAAAGTTGTATATTTAGCCATTGTAATATTCATATGAACAGAATATCTAAAGCATAATAGGTCATGAAGTTAGTAATCCAGTGATAACAACCATTAGATAAATATACAGGTCGGTGGGTCAACGACGTTTCTACCTGCCTTGGGGGATTACTTGAATGGAAGATTGAAAAGAGGTCTTGGATGAGGCGGCTATCTGCATAGAAAGATAGGTTTATATGGAATTTGTTGAATCCGTGAATTTGTGAGGTTGTGTGGGTATGTGGGAGATCTTCATAGCGGCGAGAACAGTAGAGATGGAGTTCGTCGTAACAAAAACGAGGATCGACGAACGATTTTTTTAGAAGTAGGAATAGTACGTACAGTTTTTTGTACTTACTATTTCCATTTCCATTATTGATAAGAGCTTGTGAGATATAAATATAACCTTTTTTTTATTAGCAGATGGAATGTCAAGAATAATTGACAAGATATCTAATAAGAAGGCTCGAGCATGGTGAAAGGGAGATTCATTTAAAGACCATCATAGCAACACAAATTTGTATAAACATAATTTCTGCCTAGAAAACTGTGGCATATTTTCCAAGGCTGAATAATAATCCTATCCTTCGAGACAAGGATCCTTCCATCTTAATTGTCTATCATTAGATGTTTCTAAGAATATCAACTGAGGCTGCTGGAAAAGGGAGAACTTTGCAAGGAACGTTTAGAGAGGACAAAAAATTTTCAAATAGTTTAATGTAAATATTGGGTCACAATTGTACTATTCGGCTATAAAAATTGTAATTAAAGGTCAAGTAGTAATTAACGAAACCGTAATAAGAACACAACTAAACCAATAATTATTCAAAATTAAAAAAATCCAATATTAAATTAATTATAAATTTAAACATAAAATCCTAATAAATTTAAATCACACAGTGCTGGCCTTTAACATTGGTATTTAAAAAAATCATTTCCTGTCACATACAATACGTTACACATGCAATTTTGTAATAAAGTAACTAGTAAAGATAAGGAAATTGAACTTTTGTCCTAATAATGAATGGGAATGTGCCAAAAACAAATTGTACGAGTTATCTGAACTTCTACGATTAAAAACAATAATTCGACTAAAACCTTCTTTTTTTATATTTGTATTAATATTTTTGTAAGTTTTCATTTTAATAAAAATTTCTGAGAATCTGAACGAATGCATTAAACAATGCGAAACGTATAACAAATTGAAACGAGAAAACAAATTTTAACTAATCAATTGAAATTTTAAATAATGAATGTTTAAAATTTATCAATTAAAATATTTAGTAAAATAAAGCTTCACTAAGCAATAATTTAGTTACCTAATATCTAGATTTTATTCAAGAAAAATTTCAGACATATTAATTTGCAATTAATGCTTGCTAATGATAATGTAAAGGTAATATATTTGAGAAGGAACTGAAAAGCATTTTTTTTTAAAAAAAAAAAAAAAAAAAAGACTTTACATTCTGTTGTGAAAAGTCTGCAAAAGTAACGGAGATACATAAGAGATAGTGAAATAGGAATCAAGATATGCTGAATAAGCATAAAATGTTACCAAGGAGAAGCGTTAAAATACAAAAATAAAAATAAAAACCTGGATAATTGCTTGTTATGGCATTAAAATCATTGAAGTATGGGCAAAAACAAAAAAAATATCATTAAAAAGAAAAAAAAAAAAAAAAGCTGGAGAAAGCATGCCTTAAAAAAATATATATAAATTTCATCCGAAAGATAATAACTGAAGATTAAGTTGAGAAAAATAGAAAACTCTTTAAGGATAAAAATAAATGACCTTTTCGAATCCTTCATTTGAAAAATTGATGAAAGAAATCATTTGTAGATGAGTAGATGTTCACAGATATTTAGGAATGATGAATGGACACGTAAACAACTGAACTATAATGATGAAACTGATTAACTCTATAAAGGAAGGATATTGCACACACACACACACACACAAATTAGAATTAATATCAGAAAACAAAAATACCCCATATTACAGACTTTTATCAGGTACAACACTTCAATGAAAATTTTATGTTTCTTAATTAAGTATTCTCAATTTTTTTTTTTTTAAAAAAAAGCATAAGAATATAATAAATGAAATTCGTGTCATATATAAGGAACACCGAACACGTTAAACCGTACATCATTCCAGGAACAGAATATTGAATGCTGTGCGAACTACTAAATAAGCAAAAATTATTAATTGAAACGATAAAACCGTATGTGAAAGAAGAATTTTAAAGACATGAAATATATTAATGTCAGTAGGACCTTAGTATTCAGGGAAAACTGAAAAATAAAGGATAAAAATTCATGAAGAAGAAGAAGAAGAACTTGGATGAAAAATGAAAGCATTCATTTTCTAAATTGTTGGAAAAATACAAACTATTTTTTTTTTTTTTTTGAAGATTTCTCTTGAAAAAAAAAACAGGCAAAAAAGAAAAAAATATATTATATTTTGGAAAGAAATGGCTTGCCCCCAAACTCATGTTATAGGAAAGATGGAAGAATTTATACAGCTGATCCAGCAGAATGGTGAATAGGCACTAGATAAACTGGGCCGCCCTAAATGCAGTACCAATTAGGAGATAAATTTAAACAATAGAATTTGATAATACATATATTATAAACAAATGGGAAAAACAGCAGCTTTTGGCCAGGAGAAAAATAAAGTATAATATTTAAAAAAATTATTTATAATAAATAGGAAATAAAATGAAAGCAACGTGTCCAAGATTTTTAATGAATAAGTAAAACGTCAACAAACAAACAAAAATTCATTAAAAAAAAAATCTTTTTATATTTCAAAATTAAATTAGTTTCGGATTTCTCGAATAAAACCGGAAACAAAAATAAATATACCACTTATAAGTAGATAGTGTTCATGATGTTGTATTTTTATTATTATTATTATTATTATTAATTCTTTAAGGCTTAAAACAACTGGTTGTTAGAGGTAAGATGTTATTTGATAATGATAAGGAAAAAAAAAGTAAAATAAAAAAAAATTATAAAAAAACAAACAAATGATGCCTTTAATAAAAGAATTTAAAAAAAATTAATAAATAAATAAAATAAATAATAGTAATAATAATAATAATAGAATCTCCAGTGGTATGATATTGAAGAGAGTGTCGCTTGGTCTCTCTTCTCTATGTTCAAGAACTGGTTCCAATCCCCACCCGGTTTACCTTTCTCATCTCTAAACCCCCGTGATACTTCTAAAAAAAACTATTTTGTTCTAATATTAAAACAAAAACAACAAAAAAATTTGTAAACAAATCTTAATTTCATTTTTTATTTATTTATTTATTTATTTTTTTAATTAAATATTTTGAAATTTTTTTCATTATAAAAAATAATAAATCTATTCTGAAAATAATAAAAAATATCTTTAATAAAAGAAAAATACAGTCTATTTTAAATAAAAGAAATATTTTTAAATGTAGGGGGAAAAAAAAAAACAATAATTAATTAATAAACAACTTACCTAGACAAGTATATTCCAAAATAATATGTCCTCTTCAAAAAATTATAAACAAATTGGTTAAAAACTCGAATATTTAATCAAAAAGTATTTCTTTAAAATAAAATAAAAAAACCTTGTACTTTAAACCTTGTTGTCAAACTGATAAAAAATTTAAAAACAAAAAAATGCACACCTCTTTTAGTCACAAACACTTTTGTATTTTAAGTATATACGAAACAAACAACACAACATATACTACGTATATATATACACGTGACTTGCACACTTGCACAGATGTTTTGTTAACCAGAGGAAAAATCTCTCTCCACTTGCTATTAGTAAAAGAAAAGAAAAACAAAAATATATATTACGTATATATGACAGATGTTATCACCGCAGGATCAATTTCTCTTCATAAAATATACGTATATAATAATATACATCACTAATAAAACTGGTTGTATTATTTCATTTGTATATCATTCACATCATTTTTTCCTTTTTTGTGATTACTAAGATTTTCAAAAAAAAAAGGGGGGCGGGGATGAAATATTTAAAAATTTTCACTTACAAGTGTAGTGTTATTTTTTGTTTGTTTTTTTTTTGAAAACAAAGAAAAAAATCAATTGTGATAACAGAACACACACATTGATAAACTAGACTTTATTATTATTATTTTAATTTTCTTTTTGTGATAAAATTTAAAAATAAAGAAAAATACTAGGAAAATTTGTTAGAGAAAAACATATTTTTTTTTATATTAAAAAAAAAAAGTCCGTCCTATTTGAACTGTGATAATATACCAGTGTGTGTGTGCGTGTTGGGTCGGTCGACGACTGGCAACTGGCTGTTTGCTGTTTGCCACCACTTCGAAGCCGCCTATCTTGGGCGAGCGCGCGCGCGCGCGTTGTTTCACCTAGTAGAAACAGAGTGAGATAGATAGAGTGGGGAGCATACAGTGACTCTCACAGGTATTCCTAGCGGTGTTGCCAGATCTGGCCGTATACACCACCACACAACATAACTTACAATGTTTCCTCCATGGGCTTTTGGGGCCGGCGGGCGCCCACACCGCTCTTTTTCCACTCGCAAGTCTACACCAAAACCCTCCACTTCTATATCATACTCATACTCTCTCACTCTCACCTCCAATACCTTTCTTATTAAACTTCTTTCATTCCTCAAAATGTAGTCCTCCACCACCAACTCCTCCAGTCACCCCCCATCGTACATCGTCCTCACTAGAAAATAAAAATAAAAAAATCCTTCTCCCCCCCACAAAAAAAAACCTTCTGCAATCTTTCTTTCTTTTAATTTTTATTTATATTTTTGTTTTCTTTCTATCATACCATCTCATTTCCACCCACACACATAAGAAGAAATCTATTTACAATATCCACAAACTTAACCTTCCTCCATCCTTGTAATATTCAAGTTTAAAAAAAAAAAATGCATTCCGTTGAAATTCGTTGTGAAACAGTTGGTCTAATTATCTAATTAAATAGGAAATGAACAACATGAAACCCCGGATATATTCCATTTTCTTCCTGTCCAAGTTTAGTTTGGCTAGATCTACGTCTTTTCTTGTCTTGTCGGCTGGATCTAGAGACCAATTACTTTCAAATCGGAAGCTGGAAAGATTCAAGGGGCGACAGTAGCGTCACAAGTGAAATTGGGGAGAACGTTGAAAGAATAGGAGAAGATAAGAAAAACCGTTGCTGTGTTTCTTTTGCATAGAAAGTCGTAAATGGATGATTAAGTATTTTAATTTCCTAATAAACAGACAATGTTGTAGCAGAACATTGGTCAAGTATGCTGGACAAGTCTTATTGAGCTTGTCCGCGCATTGTCAGTAAATTCAGTAAATCTATAGAAAAGATATAATTTTAAATTGTGTTAGCTTGAAATCGTTATTTAATTTAGTTTTCAAGTTATTCTGATTATTTAATTGTCAAGTGAATCTCCCTCCAACAACAAAGTTTAAAAAATTAGACCCCCACGTGTTGTTTCCATTTTAAGGAAAATTTGCCCCTTTAACAACCCAAACACGTGTTCCTTTCCCAGTTTTGTTGGTTTTTGAACAGAGGTTGCTCCATCATCCAAGTCCGCTCAGATATACAACTACATCACCTTTTTTTTTAAGACCAGCCCAACCAAAGATTATAAATATAATCGGTATGAGAAGAAGAGAATTGAGTTTATAAGAAGAAATAAACAGGAAATAATACTGAACATTGTATGATGAGAAAGTAACACAAACTGCCAGGACTTTATACAAAAATAGAAAATGGTAGCGAGAGATTTTAGAGTGAGTGAAGAGAAGCAGTTGATTGCTGACGCGTTGTAACTGGTCTATAAACTGTTCTAAAGACTGTCGCATGTAGGGAAAGCTCAGCTGTATATGTACCGAGTCTCCCACTATAGTCTAAGTAGGCCTAAGTAGTGAATGAGATTCTCTACTTTTGTCTGTGTGTGTGTCTCTCTCTCTGTTTTAGATTCCTCTCTTCGGATACTATTACATAAACGTTGCAATTTTCAAAGAAACATTGTTAATTAAATTGTATTAACTGGAGTAAGAGAAAATGAAGAAGTTTAAAGAAAATCGATTTAAAGAATTGTTTACCAGAAAATCGAGTAAAACTGGAAGAAAACTATTCACTAAAGTCCGGATATCCGGTTGATGGATTTTAAACGAAAGCCAGTTGCGATAATTTCTAACTGAACGGAATATTAAGTTTAATAAACTTAAAAATTTGACAACATCGTAATAATTCCTTTTTACTAAGAATAAGAGAAAGTAACAAATTTAAAAGACAAATACAATAAAACAAAAACAAACAAAAATTAAATTAAACAAGAAACAAATCGCCTACAAAATATTGTATTTTAGAAAGAATAGTAAACAAGGATAAACTAGAAATACAAAATATACTATAAAATTTCAACAAAATTAATCATATCATAAAATGAGGTCAATATTTTTGTTTAAACTGCAAAACAAATTATTAGGAATACTGTATTGGACAAGTCTTTTAAACGGCGTGTATATGTGATGATTATTGAAGACTTAATTTTCTGTCTAATTTTGGTAAACTTAGACATAGAACACGTGTTATATAGTCGGCTATCTAGTTAATTAGTTACTTTCCTTTCTTCTCCAGTCCCCCCCTCTCTTTCTTAGATTAGCATCGAATTGAATTCATTGTACCACATTTTTTCTATTAACATTGGAGCTACTGCAGTCAAAATTGAATCAATTATAACCAGTACAAAACGATCGTTGGAAGTTTTATTAGTAACTGGATGTAGTTCAATTTCTCAGAAAGAAATCCCAGTGAATATTACCAAATTTAAAACCAATTATAGTGCAGAACAGTGGCCCAACAGCGTTTTTTTTCCTCCTTTGAGTCAAATTTTATAAATTAAAAAATATATACACGCAGACAAAGAATTTTCTCTTAATGCAATTTACAAAATTGTAATTGACAGATTTTATAAGTTAGTGTGCCGAAATTCGTCAGTGTTTATATGGAGAAAATCGCGAAAACTGAAAAAAATTGTTCAGTAAAACCGCACTTCCGGTTTACTAATTTCCTTTAAACTTGGAAGTTTAGCAATTTATTTATTTCTAATGAATTTTGTTTAAATGGTAGAACTGTATGATCACCTAAGATAGCACATTAGAGGAAAACGTAAATTTTACCCCTTCCACCGAAAACCCCCCTAAAATGAGTTTATCCGGAGAAATAATTCAGATAAAAGTTGAGGCTCCATTATATGTGTAGTTCACATATTTAGTTTAAAGGAAAAACGTTAAAACCGGTTTAGAGGAAATACTAGAAAATTGAAAAATATTTTATAGTAAAAACGCACTTCCGGTCATTCGATATTCTTCAAACTCAGAATTTTGCCAACATATTTAATTCAATTAATATTATTTAGATGACAGAATTGTATAGTAAATTGAAATAGCACTTTAAAGGAAAAACCTAACCCCACCCCTCCCTCAAAAGTACCCTTAAATGAATTTTTTCGGAGAAATGTTTCAAATAAAAGTTGTAGATCTTTGTATGTGTAGTTCATATATCAAGTTTAAAGAAAATGTATGGAGCCATTTTTGAGAAAATCGCAAAAAAAATGTGAAAAAAAAAAACATTCAGTAAAGAGGTACTTCCTGTTGGAGAAATTTTGACACATAACTTACTGTCTCGGATTCCATCGTGATACATAAACGGAATATCAAGTTTGAAGTTTCTGCATTTTTTGTTTTTGTTTTTGAGCTATGCTGTTCACATATATGCACACACACACACACACACACACACACACACACACACAAACCACACACACACACACACCATTTTCTAAAAACCACTTTTTTGGTCTCAGGAGACCTCAATACGTATATTTCCGGTGAAATCTTTTTGATTCATTGGTTTGAAACTTTTATACGAATGTACGATTGCGATTTCTTATGACTTGTTTACTTAATTATTGATTGAAACACAACATGATTGCTTATTTCCTGCAGTTATTTTTGTTATAAATAGTAAATATAATTTTTAAATAATTTATTTCAATTTCACTAAGAGATCATGGCGTAAGACTATGAAATAGTGCATTAAATTTTAGTATACAAATAAATATAAACAAAATTGATTTATGAATATATATTGGACCTCATTCAACAGTTACTCAATCAATCTCGTTCTTCTGCAGGCTTTGCTACTAATATTTAAAAGGCACTTTTCTGTCACGACATATTAACAAGAAATTGCACACTTCAATTCGACTAGTATTATTTCTGATTTATATTAAAATTAAAAATTTAGTTAAAAACAATTTATAATAAAAGAAGTTTAGGTCGAACATTAAGTGGGTCATCTGAACTATGTTTATGCGGGTCATAGGTTGCCGACCCCTAGACTAGAAGAACGCACAGTGAACAAGAGTTCATGTTACCGAATTTGGAACAAGAATTTAAAGAAGATACTTTCCTAGACGCTTAAACCAATGCTAAAGAAAATGTATCATGGAAAAAAATGCATTAATTAACGGGTGTATATTTTATTTAGAATATAGAATGTTTTTTTAAACATAAATTGATTTTTTATTAAATAAAATCTGCTATGAAATTTTCTCTTACTAGATGGACAAATTTTTTTTTTCATAAAAAATGGAATATTTTAGTTCCGTTATTTCTCACAACTGATGGAATAGTTAATAAGGATGTAACAAAAGCTTTGCGTTTTTCACCTTACAATTCAAAAATGGTTTGTTTACACACCTACTAAGCTTGTTCCTCGAAATGCAGGCCATCATTTTCTACAACTTGAACCCATCAATGAGCCAAACAATTCGATGTCCTTCTGGTATCTGGAGCTATCTTTAGAAGCAAAAAAACTCCAAATATCCCATTTTTAACTTCCTCGTACTTGTAAATTTTTCACCATGTTAAAAGTTGGGGCATGGAGCGGAAGAAATAGTAATCAGAGGTATCAAATTTCTATCTCTGTTTTCTATCTAAACCTTTGGAAAGAATAGTGTTTTTTTCAGACTACTTAAGTCGCAATAATTTACGGACCCGTTTCAATCAGGTTATCAAAAGGGATTCAACACGCAGAGTGCATTGGTGAAGGTAAATGATGATATTCGTAAAGCTCATTGATAATAGAATGCTAACAATTCTGGTTTTGTTCGACTTTAGTAAAGCATTTGATTGTGTTAATCCCAATTTATTATTGGGAAAGTTGAAAGATATTTGGTTTTTCTGTGAGCTCATTGAAATGGTTTCATTCATATTTTGAAAATAGAGAACAGCAAG
>JAAEAF010010689.1:11997-22048 GCA_011037195.1 Triatoma infestans | reverse complement strand
GTTTCGAAAGAATTCCAAAATATTGAAGAACCTATTTTTTTTATTTGTAATATTCTCGCATTGCTTCTAATATATCTTCATATTATACTTAGTGATATTTTAGAGTTAGAGGAAAGCTTTGTTCTCCCAGAACTAGCCGAAAAAATCAATTTTCCCGCCAAAATGTTTTATATAAAAGTGATAATAAGGAAATAATGTAAATAGATAGTATACAAAGTTTGAATAAAATCATTGGCGTTGATTAGAGGGGAAAAACTGCCGTTTGATAGATTTTGAACGAAAGCTACGAGTTAGATTCGGTGGTGATATAAACGAAATAATAAGTTTGAACTTTATGCAATTTTCCGTTTTTTGTGATATTTTGAACTTCTTCTTCCAGTGCCTTGTCCGCATCTGATGTTGTCAATCATCAACGGTAATAAGAACCCTATCCGGAGGCGTTAGGGATAATGACATGATGGATTTCCCAACTCGCATTGCTAGAAGTCGTGCAGCCAAGATATCCGATGGCGAATGGGCTTAAGATTTCGGCATTCGTAACCAAGGAATCTTCAGCGTCCTCCGCTTTTTCCGCTAGGACTAGTCAAATATCTCCCTCCCTAAATCTTGGCACATAGCATTTTTGAACACCCATGTCTCTTACACCATTAAGTAAAACAGAGAATACTTAACACCGAAGAATGCCTACTTTCAAGCCCCTCCCCAAAAAATGCTGACGACCATATCAGAACCACATTAACAACTGTCCCAAGGTAACCCGGTTACCACTCAACAGTGTCTCTTTCAACTCTCAACTGTATAAGACCTAGTTTCCTGAAAAGAGTTACTTTTTTTGCTCAATGCGCTCACCAACGCCTGGATATCGCTCATGTTGGAAGCTAGAAGTATCGCATCATCGGCCTACATAATACACAACACACACATTATATATCATTGGCATCATCATTCACTAAAATAATTTTTTTCACGCTCGGGGGGGGGACCTCAAAACGTTTATTTCTGGAGAAAACTCAGTTTTTTCTCTTGTCAGCTTTCAACGGATAATCAATTTTCTTCTTCCACCGATTTTTCGTTATATATTTCATAAAAAAAAAAAAAAATTAATTTTGAAAATTCAACATGTTCATAGTAATACCTCGTAGGGAAATAAAATTGTTTTCATTTAACTCAAATAATAGTTTTTATTTTGACTGAATGATATTCAGATGTGTGTGTTAAATTAAATAACGCCATTTTCTTGTGTGTTTTTAGGTTGAACTTGAGCAGCTCAATAATTGTACTGATTTAATTAATAAATTGGAAATAGAGTTAGATGTAAGTATTATTAATGTTGGTGAAAATATATAACAAATATTCTATATTACATTATTTGAAATAGTACAAACAAAAACTTTTCATTTAATTAAATGATTTAATAATGTGATAAGGACATTATTTTTAATTTTTTTTTTTAGGAAGCCAATACAACGTTCAGAATATTATTAAAAGATTCAATGCGACGATTGAAAGTAATGACATGCAAGTTGGGTAGTTGTATTGATCGTGCTAGACCATATTATGAAGCTGTTGAAATTGCTAGAAAAGCACAACTTGAATGTCAAAAAGCTGCTGTACAATTTCAAAGAGCTAATGGTAAGTATGATATATTAAAATTAAACATAACAAAAATTCTGTTTTTTTTTAATTTGCTTTAATTTATTTGTTTTTAAATAATTTCCTATTCACTGGGCGACTTTGAAAAGTAAAAGATTGTCATAATTAGAGAATCCTTTTATATATATATAAATGATAAACAGTTGATACAAGGCCCCCATCCCACAGATAAGAATCTGTTCTCTAATTAGATTTCCTCTTTCCCGAAATGTACTGGCGTTACTTTATTTCAATGTTATTTTTATAACATGTTTCAAATTAAAAGTGAAAGATAAACATTTTAAAAGATATTTATTAAGGAAAACAGTATTTTATAACTGCATTTGAAATGATTCATTTGATATTTTAATCGAGAAAACAATAATAATTATTCATTCTGTTTATATGGACCGGAAGTATTTTATCGTATAATGTCAACACTTCTTAGAATTTAAAGTATGGCCAGAATTGCTTTACAAGTTTTTATTTTTCTTTTTTTTTTTTTCTTTCTGTCTATCTGTTTGTCTGTTTCATTTATTAGACGTGGAAACTCAGAAATCATACGATTGTTAAAATGCTAAAACATTGTATTTATTTATTTATTTATTTATTTATTTTTACTTTCTATTACTATTGTACCATGATTTTAAGTTTCACTGAGACTGAAAAAAGTGATATTTTGTTTGTGTACTCAGTATAATACAAAAACGGAAAATCACAGAAAGCTGAATGTTAGTATTTTTTTATTTATTTCGTGCTATTGGGGACCGCGATGATAAGGTTTTTGTCTAATCGATCATTTTTGCCTAATCGATCATTTTTTTTGTCTAAATCGATCATTGTATATCAACTAATCTTAAAAAGAGCCTACAACTTTTTTTATTTGTAACCTTTTTTTTTGGAGAAATATTCATTTAATGGTTTTTTTTTTCCAATAAAATGCCATTTCAATGTAGGTAATTACGATTTCTCTGTCGCATATGTAATATTAGTAACAGTTTAATGTGTGGCCAAAATTCAGAATTTGGATGAAAGTCGATTTACCGGAAATATTTGCGATCATGCCAGATTTTCTAGATAAGAGTTTTTCATCGGAAATACCATGTTTTGTGTACACTGAATTTGAACAAAAAAAAAAAAGAAGTTTTTAGCGTATGTGTGTGTGTGTGTGTGTGTGTTAACAGAGTTCTCAAAACACGAAAAGTGACAGGAAACACACAAGTATTCCGTTTACGCATTATCACCGCATTAGACACTTTCCGGCAAAATCCGTCAACCGGAAATGCGACATTGCCGAAAGTCAATGTTTTCTTCTTCTTTTTTTTACTTTTATTTGAAACATTTTTTCGGGAAAATTGATTATTTTGGAGGGAACAAATAGCGTCATGGTTTTCTCTAAAGTTCCACTTCCCTATAACATACGGTTTTTACCATCACCTACATAATATTAATTAATGCACATTAGAAGTAAATGATAGAATTCCACATTTGGTGAAAAATCGTAGAAAAAAAAGCCGGAAGTGCTATTTTACAGTGTTTGCGTTTTTTGGCGGGGGAATTTTTGTCGAAAAAGATTACAACGATTGCCTTTAAACTTGGAATGCTTGCTGCATACATAGAAATGTATAATGAGATGTTTATAACTTAGGGCTTGCCAGGTGAAAAATGTAAGAAATATATTATTAAGATTTCAAAAATATATCATTTAGAAAAGAAATATACCACATTTTTTTGTGAAAACTTTATTAAATAAAAACCAACTTAAATCTTTCAAATTTTTTTTTAATTTATAACAAAAATAAATGCACATACAGCTGCAGCCATAAAATCTTAAGACGTCAATGTTATCTGATTGTTAGTTGGTGTAGAGCAGCCCCTTTAAGTATTTATAACCTAAATTTTTTAGTTTTGTCCTTTTTGATATTTGGCGAGAGCAGAACCGAAGGAGGAATGCGTTGGCGCAAGCTAAGCGCGCACCATAAACGAGATTCCTATCAACCAATCAGCATTTCAATATTTGTCCAATCTGATTGACTGATTGTGTGTGGCGCGAGATGAGCGCGCTAATACGAATTATTATTGTTCTCATCGCAGTGATCGGATAAATCTATCATTTTTGAACGTATATTTAGTGTCTAATATCATATATGTCAATAAGAACAAAATATATCAGGGTGATATTAGATATATTAGATCTGGCAACCCTATTTTATAAGGCAATGGCCAGAGGATTCTCAAAGAAAGAAGAATTCTTTGTTGCTCTATGTTGTCTACGAAATTTAATCTCAACGTACACTCCTTTACTACCTAAAGAGCTCCTGAAGAAGGGCAACCCCAATGGATACTCGAAACGTAGAGTAAAAAGAAGAATTCTTTTTTCTTTAAAACTCTGGCCATTGGTGTATAAACAATATCAATATAATTTTAAAGCCTGGTGACTTGAAAACCATGGATTTGTAACATTTTCTGAAAAAATTGATTTTAGAGGGCTATTGGGGGGATATGTCCCTTAATTGTGGATGAGCTTCTCTGCTAGCTGACGGACCTCGGCAATTCCTGTCAGGGATATGCCGATGACGTCGTCATAATTGCTAGAGGGAAGTTTGAAGAAACCCTCTGTGACATAATACAGAGGGGGGGTTAGATATTACTAGTGGGTGGTGGGGTTGAAGATTAATCCAACGAAAACCACTGCGATACCCTTCACTAGGAAAAGAACCCTTCCACGCCTGAAAAGTATCCGGCTAGCCGGAGAAGAATTGGGATGGAAAAAGGAGGTTAAGTACCTAGGGGTAACTTTCGATAGTAAACTCCTATGGAAGAAACACATGGAATCAATTGTCAGTAAGGCCACTGGCGCTCTCATGATATGTAGGAGGATGGCGGGCTAATCCTGGGGATGCCCAAGTATCCTACAGTGGATGTACACCATGTTGGTGAAACCGGTCATCACCTACGGCGCAGTGGCATGCTTTGGAAAGACCGGTAGTATCAGTCAAGAGGACTCTTGACAACTGGAGGGAGTCCAAAGGTGAGGATAGCCACTCCCTGACCCCCAGACCCCTCCTCCTGCACCACTCCTAGAGATCCTAAGAAGAGCTCCCTTCGCCACCCTTCCACCATTAGGAGCAGAGGTGATAGATTGAGGATTCCTCAAAGTATCACGGTGGGACAAGTCCGCATAGCCCCCGTCATGCATAAGCATCGAGCCACTGTACAATAGAGCGAAAGGGTCGCAAAAAGGTCCCTTAATTTAAATTTGCACAAGTTAAGTTGGTATTGTGGGGAAGAGTAAGGTTATGATTTTCTCAAAAAAGTAGTTTTCATATAGTTTATATTCTCCCATTCATATATCTTGAAAGATAAATAAATATCAGGTTAGAAATATGTGTTAGACAGAATTAATCAATTATAACAACTTAAAGCGGAGTAAGACAGATATGTATGTATCTCACACCAGATGTTTTAATGTTCACAAGGCCTCAAAACATGTATGTCGGTGAAAACTCTATTTCGAAAAGAAAATATAATGTATAGTAAGGTTAAAGTAATTACTTTTTAGCTACTCCTTATGAACTCTATCGATAGGAACTTACGGTGAAAGTGCCCCGTTCTAATCTTCTTTTCAGTAACGTATATGCAAGAATATTATTCCCATTGGTGATAATGGTTTTCCTGTATTTTACTCCATTATTTCATTTAAATTTGATATTAAATATTAAGCTTGAGATTTACAATAAATATTAAAATTGCATCTATGATTTTTATCCGTTGTAGTACGCGATTCATTGTTTTGGATCTGATCGGTTTTAGACTATCATTCATAGTCAGAGTAAGATTTACAATCAATTCGTATAGAGAGATAACTTCAAATCGAGAGTAAACTCCCGATTATCCGCGCATGAATTTAATTTAAAAAAATTCAACCCATGGATCCAAGGGGTTATTCTCATTAATGAAACAACATTACCGCAATGACCTTATTAAAAAAGCCTTTGTAATGAAGGTGATGGTTTGATTAAATTTTTGGGGAAAAAAAAATGACAATACTGGATGCGATACATGGTGTAACTCAATCTTGGAACAAAATAAAACCAATAACACTCGTTCAATCGTGGAGGAAAATTCTACCAAATGTAGAAGGTGATTTTTTTTTTTGGATTCTATCGAGCCCGAGACAAATAGTATTGAAATAAGTGAGCTAATGGCAAATTTAGAAATTGTTGATAGAGAAAATATTGAGGAGTTGGGTTAGAACATGATTCATGTGATGGAGATTTTCAAGTAATGAGTGACGCGGCTTATTATTTCCGATCTCATTCAACCGGAAGAGCAAGAAAATGAAGCTGAAAGTGGAGAAGAAGGAATTATCAATCGCACTAATCACAATACGGCCCTGAATTCTGTTGACACTTTGTTGGAATACATCGTACCAATGGGAATTCAGAGTATAACGACATAATAGCTCTTAGAAAAATTCGAACTGATATTAAAAAATCAAAGATTTCTGCAAACAAACCAAAATCACAGATTTTTCTTAATAATAATGAGGATTAAACATGTTAAAATAATTGTCTGTCTTAGAAATGTATAATATTGTAATGTTTTTCTTTCTAAACTAGCTACTGCAACTAGTTTTAAGTGGGTTCGTATAGATTAAATACTCTAAACTTAAATAAAGAAAACACCAATTTATTGCTATACACAATAAATTATTAAATACAACGCTTAATAATAATTATTTCACAGTTTAAACCACAAAAGTTCACTTTGTTCACTTTTGTACACTTTTCACAAACTAATAACTTCGTTTGTAACTGGGAACTCTCTCAACTCTCTGTGGTCCCTCTATTTATACCGGTAGCGAACCTTCCAGAATCTTCTCAATTATTCCAGTCAAATCTAGAGCGCCGCCAGCGCTTCCTGCGGCCACTAAGAGAATCTTAGGTACCTGTCTTCTCTCTTAGATGGCACCACTAGCTGCGTTACAATATGTTGTATTTTAGAAATAAATAATATAGTTGGGATTATCCATGCCGCCTCTCCCAACCATTACCCCCGGATTATCGGGAGTTTACTGTATGCTTATATCACAAACCATATAGGTTGAATCTACACTGGCGATATAAACATATAGTTTAAGATCATCTCCCTACACGAATTGATTGTAAACCTTACCCTGACGTTGGTTAAAAAAAAAAATCCGAAACCTCTCAGAACCAACAAAATAAGGCATGCTGTGAACGTATGAAAAATCATAATCGTTATCCAGCATTGGTGGACCCAACCATGTAAAAACCGTATTCTACGCATATTGCAACAGTCATATGATAAGATACCGTTTGGATTTTTTTTTCTATAAAAACATCTACGGATGACATTGCAGGGGGCGGCAACTTTTGGGGGGTGGCCAAAATGAAAGAGAAGAAGTATTAAAAAAAAAATGTATAAATAAAAAATAATAATAATTTCGCTATATTTCATGTGCAACAATTAAGAATACAGTAAAATTGCAAATATCCGAACCTTCTCTTTGAGTAACAGTCAGTAATGGCCGCAAGTACTGTAATCTACAAATAAAATTTCAGTTGTTTTTGAGCGTGTATGTATATGTATGGAAAGTTGATTTTGCTCAGTGTTAGTGACTGTTTCCATTGATGTTTTTTTTTTAAGGCAGTGCATTAAGAAGGCGCAAATGACCATAGATGTTGACGCGCTATAAATTAAAAAAAAAAATACCTTCCTCTTACCAGAAGTAAGAGAAAATGAATAAAACTTGTAATTGTATGTTCATTTGCCCGTAGATTGTAATGCTTGAAGCAATCCGAACATACCCACGTAGTTAGGTATAACATCCTACGAAAGTTAAGTACTGGAGACACCCGAAGGATATCATATAACACACATAAGGCAAAGTTCACAATTCAAATGCCGCAGTCAGCTGTTAAAGAAAATCATTGTTGCCATTTTAAAGAAAAAAAAAAAAAAATTAATTAATCAAAAATATTTTTATAATGAAGTGTATATACGGCAATGACGAGAGGAGTTTTTTGGAAATATGAAAGCTAGAAAAGTGAACTTTTAATCGGTATTACGCAAATAAAGTTACTGGCAAAGTATGAAATTCAGGCATTCTATAGAATGCCTAGGTATTCCATACAAAACCATGCGTGGTTTATACTCAGATACCAGATTATATTTCTTATGATAAATTTTGTGTATTTGAAAAATATTCTTTTAAATATTCTTATTATTTATTTGTTAACTTGGGGAAATTCTATTGTAGTGTTTCAGTATAGTAAATCATGGTATTCCAAATGGTGTTTCAATAGTTCTGGTACTTTAAGTAAAATAATTTAATTTTTAAATGATTACTATTAAAATATATTTTGAAATCAGGATGTAATAAAATAAATGGGGGCTCATCCGGGATGAATTTCATACTTTGCCCGGTAACATATATATGATCCACAATCTCTCATTCCTTCATTAATTGGTGTCTGCTAGAAACCAAATAGGAAAGACATAGTGAACCCTTCTTCGGTATGTGGTTCCCGGAAGTTTAAGTTGCGAAAAAAGACGAATTGCTCCCGAATACAATATCATACATATCGATAAGGTTGTGGACTTTTAGTCACCATATAATGCTGTTACAGAATCGACTGAAAATAGACTGACAGAGATGATCTAAGTTTTTACCTATCTGTTAGGTGCAACGAGGATGTTTCAACTTTAAATGAGATTTTTACTTTTCATAAAGGCCTGAAAAAACTTCAACTGGGAAAAATCTGTAGTATTCAATAGTTCAACAATTTGGGAAACGCAATTATATTTTAAATCACGCTGTTCCTTCAAAATAATTTTCATATAAAACCTTTTTTTTTTTGGTACCCTGGAATTGTCCATGTTTTCCAAACGCCTTGGCCAACCTAGAACTGTTTCCAATCTTGACAGTGAAAAAAGTTGTTGAACGGACAAGCTCTAACAACCTTCCCAAGACTGAAGCAAGAAGCTACGACTTATTATAGGCAGTTATAGCCAGAAAAGATCTAAGCGTGCATCAGTCTGAGTAAAAATAGGCTTCACATATGCTGACGGGTTTCCTTTCAATGCGGGGCATTGCAGGCTTAGGGGGACGCTTGAACAAGATGGGACCAGAAAACGATAGCACCTGCAGATTCTGTGGATGAAATGGAGGAATTACCAATATTAAATCTCCTAATGGACTGAGATGCTATCATTCAGAGAAACGTTGGAAGCCTGGCTGTTGGAAGATGACATGCCCTTCCTAGGATTGTGAAATTTCTCACAGATCTTAATCTGGAAAAGTTGTTATAGGGTGAATAGTCACACCCTGGCACCGTTGTGGCACAATAAACCTCTTTTGGAAGATGCATTGTACCAAAAAAAAAAATAATCCCATTATTTGTGTTAATTAAAATCTAGTTCTGATGATAATCTCTTTTAATTAGAAATAAAACAAATCTCTGGAGACTTTTTACTGTTTTAAGACCATAAAAGTGTTTACAATTCTCACAAATATAAATGAAGATATATATACTAACAATAACAGTTGATATAACCTTATTATATAAGCAATTTTTATCTGAATAATTAAAACACTACATTGTTTATGTAATTAAAAAAAATAATAAAATAGGAACACTATGGTAATTTTTTAATGGGGTTAAATATTAAATAATTAATGCCGCTGACTAAGAACATCACTTATATTACCGGCAAAATATGAAATTCAGGCATTCTATAGAATGCCTAGATGCGTGGTTTATACTCAGATACCAGATTAATACCATGCATGGTTTATACTCAGATACCAGATTATATTTCTTCGGATAAATTTTGTGTATTTGAAAAATATTCTTTTAAATATTTCTATTATTCATTTGTTATCTTGGGAAAATTCTATTGTAGTGTTTCATTATAATAAACCATGGTATTCCAAATGGTATTTCAATAGTTCTGGTACTTTAAGTAAAAAAAATTAAACTTTTAAATGATTACTATTAAAATATATTTCGAAATCGTGATGTAATAAAATAAATATGGGCTCATCCGGGATGAATTTCATACTTTGCCGTTAACATACATACTACAATCAATATTGAATTTTAATTAAAAATAATCTAAAACTATTTACGTGTCCATACTTGTAGTTTAAGAGTAGCCATTAAATTTATGGTAAAATTTCAAAAATGCCTTGTCAATGCACTGCACTGTTACATCATCTAGTGGGAGATAAGGGAACTAAAGTTTAATAAAAATTATTTTTTATTAAAAAAAAAAAAATCTGCTGGTGAAACCGCTCACACAACTTGCTCTTACTCCTTTCTCAAAATAGAATTTGATAATTTTTATATTTGGGTACTAAATTTATGAAATTCATCGAAAACTGGAAAAA
>JAAEAF010010689.1:0-10253 GCA_011037195.1 Triatoma infestans | reverse complement strand
AATTGATTGCCTGAAATTTCGTAGAACTATCTTGAATATCAATATTTTTCCCAGGGTAAAACGTTTCAAATAAAAGTGATAGGCCTATATGGGGGGCAAGGTGAAAAGTTCTCGGCATAATAGAGAAAATGAGTTTCTATTATATTTTAAATGAATGCATTTATTTCTGAATGTAGTCTCCCTTTATAGTTCAATACACTTTATCCAACGCGTCTCTAATAACTGGATTCCGTTCCTGAAATGAGATTCTGGAAGGGCTTAAAAAAAAATATCCATTTACCAAAACGTTTTCCAAGGTTTCTTTAGGTTTAGGGATAGATGAAGGTCAGAGGAAGTTAAATCTGGCGCATAAGCAGGATGGATGTTCCAACAATTCATACTTCATATCCCTCTCAATTTTTCCCATTTCCAAAGCGCCTTTGTAGGCAGGTGCATTGGTCCTGGTGAAAGAGGATTTTTTTTCTTTTTGCAAACCCAGGCTTTTTCTTTCTAATTTTATCCATCTAGCTGGTGAAGAAGCAGTGTCCGCTCTAGGGGCGGGGGCAACCCGGACATTTGTCCGGGGCGCCATTTTGGCAGTAAGAGTGAGAAAAATATTGAAAACTCAATTAATAGAAAATTTCATATATCGATTTTTTTTTCCTTTGCTAAAAATATGTTCAATGCGTAGCCATATTGATATTGTTTGTGTCTAAAAGGTAAAAATATTTTCACAATTATTGAAAAAATTAACGCAGAATTTTAATAAATGACGATGGTTGAACTTGTTTGAACATGCATATACTTCTCTGAAGAGAATAGCGTTAGCATGGGAGCTGAGCGTTGCTTCAGATTGTGTTTGAACATGCATAGACTTGCTTAAAAAAATGTAGTTATTCTTAAGGGGCGGCAATTTGTCTTTTTGTCCGGGGCGGCATAACCGCTAGAGTGGGCGTTGCAAGAAGATGTGCGTGCGTATTTGTCCCCATTTATATGTGATAAAATAGTCCCTTTGGAATTCCCCCCCCCCCCAAACACTAGCCATAACCTTTCCAACCGATGCAATTGTCTTTGCTTTCTTCGGTGCAGAGCCACCAACTTCTACCCACTAATTGGACTGTTGTTTTGACTCAGGTGTAAAGGGGTGAATTCACGTTTCATCCATTGTAACAAAATCGGCGCAGAAAATCGGGTTGGATTATTATTAAAACGGCACAAAAACATTGCTGAGAAACTTGATTTCTCTCATTTGTTTGTGATGTCAGAAAATGTCATGCATTACTGCATTATGTGATGCATGACTGTTTGTGATGTCAGAAAATGTCATGCATTACTGCATTATGTGATGCATGACATTTATGTGATGTCAGATGTCAGAAAATGTCACGCATTACTGCAATTTCTTATGAATAAAAATGTGAAAATTAGTCTGTGATGGATCCCCAGTCATTGTGGTTTGCATGGTAATGAAGAAGCAGACGGACTTGCCAAGGAAGGATCTCGGAAAGATCAAGAAGAAAATTCCCTTACCTACATTTCGCGCTAAGAAGGAGATCAAACTTAAAAGTTGCGATCTCCTTAAAGACAAAACATAGTAGAGAAGCTGAAGGGAAGAGATGGGCTTCATTGGTAGATCCTGGAAGAAGAATTCCCACAAACCTCCCCACGAAAGATGCAGCGGCCGTATTTAGACTACTTACTGGTCACGACTATCTGCAAGGCCATCTGTATAGAATAGGTGTCGTCAACTCACCACTATGCCCTCTATGTGACCAAGAGGAAATGGTCTTCTCTCATTTGGACTCATACCTTGCAAGACATAAGAAACAATCGTCATTTTAATAAATATAAGTTATACTGGGCTGCAAGGAGCCGAATGGCTGAAATAGCTACTCGGCAGGGCTTAGGATAAAAAAAAAATTGTGATCAGCATTTAACAAATGCGGCACCACCCATCTTGCACAAATCTTTCTCATACTGAGTTCTTCGTGTCAAAATGTACCGTATCCTTTCTTCTGAGATGCCTACAACCCTTAGCTATCTCATACACCTGTAATAGTAGATCATCTAGAACCATATTGTGTATTTTCTCGATATTTTCGTCGGTAGTTTGCAATTTTTGGTCGTCCTTCACCTGGATCATCTTCAATCAATGTACGACCATGTTTAAACTCAGCTGCCCATTTTTTTTTATTTTTTTTTTTTGACTGTTGATAACGAAAAACCTATAAAAACTCAATTTCGAAAACATTGACACATTCGAAATAACTTCCTTTTACTTAGGAGTAAGAGAAAGTAAAAAAAATATAACAGAAATCCAAAATAAAGATGAAATAAAGCGAGGAATATAAAATATTTATACAAAGATTCAATGATAATTCCATTTAAACTTGTATGAATAAGAATAAAGAAAATTGATTACTGGGCGATTCTTACATTTTTTTTTTTTACGACTAATATTCTTTAATATATATCTTTTTTTTTAATTTACTATTACATTATGCATTACAATAATATATTGTAAAAAATTTTAAACTGCATTTTTTTTTTTTTTTAAATTAAAGATAATAAAACTAAGTAAAATTGCATTAATTGTATTTCCGGGTGATAGTTTATGGCCAAAGCGGCTTTCCTGTTCTTTTTTTTTTGTGAGATATTTTGTTCACACACACACACACACACACACACATTTGATTATTTGTTAAAAAACATATATATCGTATACAAGGGCTCAGTTTCGAAGAACTGAAAAAAGTTTGCTTTCTCTTTAAGAAGTAAGAGAAAGAGCTTAGTGTAGATGTGTAAAATATTGCGGGTGTATGAAATAAATATCTGAAAAGCTTATATAAAATCACGAGATGTTTGTTTATCCTTATAGTAACCACCAATATCCGGTATCTGACAGGAAACTTCCGGTCAAAAAAAAAAGCCATTAACCAAAAATATGAGTTTATTAAATTTTTTTCTACTTTCAGTTTAATAGCAATTTTTTGAATATGCTATTTTTTTTATTTATTTAAGTTTCGACATACGCAGTTAATATTCCAAGTTTTTTACAAGTCTGCGTTACATACCCCCTCCCCCAAGAGTCTTGTTTCCTTAATTACTCACAAGCTGCCTAAAATTGCACAAAATTTTATCTAAATGCATTTGCTGACATTGTTTTTCTTTTTCTTTTTTTTTTTTTTTTGTACAAGCAAAATAATATAATTTTGTCATAGATGTCTCCTAAGATATGTCCGCACAGAATTAATATCAAAGATTCGTGCATGTTAATTCCTATCATGGCGACACCGGAATAACTGGTTATCCAAAAAGTTACCAAAAAAAAAAAAATTTTTAGAAAAGATTACTGTATAATACGCTTGTCAATGCCGAAAGTTTCCGGGCGTAAGAAACGTAAAATTTGTAAGCGTTATTACACCAATTTGCGGATAATTATGAACAGCAGGAAAGCGGATAAAATGATGCGACGAGTTATTATCTACTATAATGATACTGCTTTGTGTTTATCGCGTTTTCATGAATTTCTTAACTAAATTTAGTTTCCTTGCTGCCTCTTACCGTCCCATCAGTCTCCTTCCCATCCTAGGCAAAATATTAGATAAAATACTCCTCCAACGTCTCCTATCTATCCTAGAGCCTCTTCAATTTATCCCCCACCACCAATTTCATTCCACTAACCAGCAGGCGCATCGTGTTATAGATGCTATCGCCAATTCCCTTGAGCAGAAACAATATTGTGCTGGCGTCTTTTTGGACATTTCCAAAGCATTTTACTGCGTCTGGCACGAAGATCTCTTACAGAAACTCAAGAATATTCTACCTGTCCAACCGTTCCTATCGTCACCCAAGGACCTTCCACTTTCCTAACTTATCCCATCCTAGCTGGCTGGTGTGCCTCAAGGCAGCATCCTGGCACCTATCCTTTATACCTTATATTTATTTATTTACTACATTGAAGCATTACAAGCTTATTGTAGGGAGTTGCTTACAAAGTTTAAAAAATAAAAGTAAATACATGTTTAATATAATAAAAAAATAAAATAAAATAAAATAAAAGCAACGGCAAAAATTTAGTCCATCTTGACAACTATTGCAAAACAGTTAGTCTTTCATTTTTAAATAGCTTATAGTAACAGCATTAAGGTTTAGTTTATATACTGCTGATATCCCCGAGCATCCTAAGCCCCCTAACAACCATTTATACTTATGTCGACGACACCGCAATCCTTTCCTCTCATAATGATCCCGCCATAATCGCTCAACGTTCCCTTCAAGCCCATCTCCAATCACTTGAGTCCTGGTTAAAACAAAATCCAGAATAAAAATCAACCCTAACAAATCCCATTATATGGTGTTCACCTTAAACAACAAAGTTCTTCCTCCAGTTTTCCTATTCGGCACTCCTATCCCTCCGGCAGACCACGTTCGTTATCTTGGTATGTTCCTAGACAAGCGACTAACCTGGAACCCACACATCAGACTTAAACGGACTTCCCTCAACAACCGCTTCAGACTACTTGCTAGACTTCTTGAAAAGCGCTCCAAACTCACTCTACAGGATAAAAGACGACTCTATACTTCACTACTCGCACCCATCTGGATGTACGGACTAGAACTTACGAACCATTCAACAGAATACAAACCCTGCAGTCCAAAATACTACGACGCACAGTCGATGCTGCTTATTATGTTTCCAACTATACAATCCACACAGATCTGAAGATTCCTTTTGTCCACGATATAGAAAACTCTGGTACAAGAAATTCCCCCCTTCATCCCAATCCTCTCGCCCAAACCCTCTCCTCTACCACACTTCCAGGCAATCCTACAAGGCGATTGAAACGTCGTTAGCCCCGCGACAATGAATAATGGTAGTTGTCACTGGATAACTACCATTCATGACCATCACGTCATTGTTCATACATTTATTAGCCTATTTACTTGTTACATATTTATTTATATAGTTGTAAATATTCAATAAACCAATTAAAAAAAAAAGAAAAAAAAATTGGTTTATTTAAATCGTAATTATTTTAAAATCTTTTAGGGGCATTTTTCAAAAAAATGTTTGCATCATTTGATCATAAGTTTTTTATCACTAGAACTTTCTTTTGGTATTAAGCCTGTAATTATTATTTATTGCTTATACATTTTAAACGTAGTTATTTATGTAACTCTTATTGCAGCTTAACAGAAATATATGACAAATTTTCATCAAACTTATAAGATTTACTAAATGTTTATATTTGTCTTCCATTTTATATCCAACATAGAATCTAAACTTAACAAAACGATTTTTTGTTGTTGTTTAGGAAATCATAACTTTCCCTTCCTCCAAAAACTTCTTTAAAATTAACTCTCTCTGAAGATAGTTCCAACAAAAATGGGAGTGCTCTGTATTCATAGTTGTTAATCTAGAGGAATTTATGAAATCTGTGTTTAATGGAGAAAATCGAAGAAAACCGAAAAAATATTCCGTAACTACACATTTCCAATCAACCGAGTTTTTTTAAACTCAGAATTTTAGCAACTTAATTCTAATTAATATTGCTTAGTTAAAGGAATAGTTTATTCAACTAAATTACACTATACAGGAAAATATAACCTCTTCTTTCCCTTAAAAACAGTTTTATATGACTTTTCCCAGAGAAATGTTTCAAACTCAAGTTTGAATTATACCCACTCCTTATATGTAGTTGGTATATAAAGTTCAAATTGCAAAAAAAAAAGTTATAAATCCATAAAATAATGTGATATTTTTTTGGTTCAGGGAATTTTGACAGATTATTACTATTGTCAATTCCAAATGGTGTTACCTAAACGGTATGTCATGTTTAAACTTTCTACGATTTTTCAGTTTTGACGTATATTTTCTCACACACATACACACACACACATAATAAGTAAGTGAAAGAGAGATCATTTTCTAAAAATCACTTTATCAAAAACAGGGCACCTCAAAATGTGTATTTCCGGTAAAAAAAAAAAAAATTGGTATCAAAAATTTTGACAACACGATACAAATACCTTCCTTGGGGGGACTCAGTGGTAGCGCGCTGGACTAGCAACGAACGCGGAGATCCCGGGTTTGAATCCAGCCATGCTGCTTTTAGATTTTTTACTTCCTAGGAGTCTCTACAGCTCACTGTCCGGTAGTGGATAGTGTTTGTGTAATGAGAGAACCCTGTCCGGAGGCCGGCAGTGCACAAAGAAGGCGCAAATGACCATAGATGTTGACGCGCTTTAAATTAAAAAAACAAACAAAAAATACCTTCCTCTTATCAGGAGTAAGAAAAAGTAAATAAAATTTGTAATTGTATGTTAATTTGCCCGTAGATTGTAATACTTGAAGCAATCCTAACATATCTACGTAGTTTAAGGTGTAGCATCCTATGAGAGTTAGCGTACGGGAGACTACTGGGGGATATCATATAACGCACACACGGTACACACACGGAAAACTACACAATTCAAATGCCGCCTACAACTTGTTACAGAAAATCATTGTTTCCATTTTTAAAAATTACAAAAAAAATTAATAAATTAAATATTTTTTTTAATGAGATGTTTTTATACGGCCAATGGCCAGGGAAGTTTTTTTTTTTGAAAAAAGAAAAAGAAGAATTCTTTGTTACTCTACGTTTCGGGTACCATTGGTGCCCTTCTTCAGGAGCTCTGCAAAATTTATTAGTGAAAAGATACATTATTATAAAGTAATGTACTTCTAGTTGTTGGCGGTGGTTGGTTCCGCAAAGTTGGAAAGCATCAGAGACATTTTCCGTGGTAGCCTGCTTCATTTTGTCTGGTCATCGACCGGTTTCGGGCGTTCGCCCATCTTCAGGATGCGTTTTCCAGTCAGTGTGACAATACAGACTTGCACAGAGCAAATTTAGTGTGTGCAAGTCACAGAGTATGTAAACTAAGTTTGCTCTGTGCAAGTCTGCGTTGTCACACTGTCTGAATAACGCCCAAAACTGGTCGATGGCCACAAAATGAAGCAGGCTGCCACAGAAAATGTCTCTAATGTACTTCCACTAATGTAGAACAACAAAGAATACTTTTTTCTTAAAAAAAAAACTCTCTTATGGCCATTGGCGTATAAAACATTTCATTATCATTAATTTTAAGTCCTGACAAAATTTGGAAAATCATAAATATTTTTGGTTTCAGGTATTCATCAAGCTGCAAAAGAAACAGTTGCTTTAGCTGAAGCTAGATTTTTAAGCAAACAAAATGAATGGCAATTTGATAATGCTTGGCAGGAAATGTTAAATCATGCTACAACCAAGGTTTGTTGTTATGTATTTTATTTTAAACATTTCAATATATATTAATTCAAATCATTTTTCTATTTATTGTTTTTCTTCTCAATCAGTTAATAATTGAGACATATAAGCATGAAACTTTTATCATTGTTTATGGAAGTGATTGAGTGTATTTGTATGTTAAACTAATTAATTAATTAGGTTAATAAAGATTTGATAAGCTTAAACAATATTTTTTTAAGAATTGGCTTAATTATTAGAAGCATAGATATTTTAATTTTTGAAGTATTATATAAAAGGGAAACTTGAAGAAGTATGTTTTAAATTTACTTACTATAGGAGAGTTTATATTCAGTTTCAACTGTTAGTAAATTGGTTTAAATTGCTTAAATTAATAACACAGATATTCATTAACGTTTTAAAATTATACATTATTTTTGTTTTTATTGTTTTGTAACTTCTAAAAAGGAATAAATTTGTGTCAATTATTAATTTATATTTTTTCTAAATGTATTCATGGAGATGATATTTAGAGTTTCAAGGTTATTCTTTAATAAGAAACAATGCGGTCAGAATGATTTATAACCTAAAAAAAAAAAAAAAACCTTCTTGTTTTAAATAATTATTGTTCAATTATTATTCAGAATTAATTTTTTTTCCATTCTCTTTAATTGCTGTTATTGAGGAAGTATTGCGGATCTTGCCAGTTTTCACCAGGCGAAAAACATTTTTTGACGCCCCCCCCTGAGACTGAGAAAATTTTGTTTAGAAACTGGTCTGAGTTGTGTATAAGTGTCTATCTATCTGTGTTTCATTTATTTAGTTTATTTATAAATTTTTATTTTTAATTTTATATTTTTTTTGTATTCTTTATTTTTTTTTTTATTTATTTAACCTTTGTACAGACCCTGAAGAAGGCAATAAATTTGACGAAACTTCGGTGAAAATTTGAAAAATAGAGTTTTTCTTTTGTGACTGGAACATTCATTTTAAAATATTTTCCAATATTTATAATATTGATTGATATGGGGCGGGTGTTGGTGTAGTGGTTATGAGCATGGACTTGTAAGTGGGAGGACCTCAGTTCGAGTCCAGTGTATAACTGCTAAATTTTATATTTGTTTAAAAAATGTTAACAGTAAAGTAGATGCTTCCGCCCCCGTCCACGACACCTAATTTGGTAGTTGGACGTTAAGCCCGCCTGAAAAAATAGTAGGCATTACTTTACTTTACTTTTATTGATTGATATGAATCATTTTCTAACAATAACAATGCCATAATAAAGTAACACGAAAAGAATTTATCATCTTTATGCGCTGAATCATAAAAAGTTTTCCTTGAGTTCTCTACATTCATACAATGTTTGGTTTATTTTCACTTATAAATATTGCTCTGATTGTTTATAATGAAAAACAAAATTAATAGTAATAACTAGGCCTATCAATGTTTATGTACTTGTTTTATATTAAATAATAGTAATAATGATTCATTTAAAAGGAAATATTTAAAAAAATAATGTTCTTAGTCAGCGGCATTAATTATTTAGTATTTAACCCCATTTAAAAATTACCACAGTGTTCCTATTTTTTATTTACATAAACAAAGTAGTATGTATTTTAATTATTCAGATAAAAATTGCTTATATAATAAGGTTATATCAACTGTTATTGTTAGTATATATAATATCTTCATTTATATTTGTGAGAATTATAAACACTTTTATGGTCTTAAAACAGTAAAAAGTCTCCAGAGATTTGTTTTATTTTTAATTAAAAAAAGATCATCATCAAAACAGATTATTCAAACTAGCTTTTAATTAACACAAATAATGGGATTGCTTTTGGGGGGAGGGGGAAGTACTGTGCATTTCTTCCAAAAGAGGTCTATTGTGCCACTCCACGGTGCCAGAGTGAGACTACTCACTCTATAACAACTCTTCCAGATTAAGATCTATGAGAAATTTCAGAATTGAGTGGAAGGACGAAATCGAAAAATAATTTGTTTACACGTTTAGAATTTTTATAGTATCCCAAATTGTATTTATGGTGATTATTTTATAATTATTTTAGTGCTGTGAAATTAGCTTCAAAATGATTGTATCTGAGACCAGGTATAGTAAATCTAGGTTATTGCAAAAGAAAAAACAAAGGCACAAATCCCGTTAGGGCAAACCTTTTGTACAAGCTAATTCCCCCGCTAGAGAGAGAGAGCAATTCCAAAGAATAGAGTCCAATATTAACTTTAAAAGAGTAAAGAGTACATAGTCTTAACTCAGCCTTCAAACCATACAGGCATTCTACTTCAGAAAGCCAGAACACTTCAAATTGCTCAGTGCCAATGCTAAATTTACTAAGAGATAATCTAATTATTTTAAACAGTGTGACTTCTTATTATTCTTATACTCTATCTTAACCTTATATACATACAGCCCTTTTCGCTAAGACCGCACGCCACAACTCCTAGACACATCATCACACTAGCATTTCAGAATCCTAGGAAGGGTATGTCATCCTCCAACAGTCAGGCTTCCGAAGCTTTTCTGGATGATAGCATCGCTGTCCATTAGAAGATTAAGTATTGGTGTTTCCTCTATTTCCTCCACAGAATCTGCAGGTGCTATCTATCGTGTTCTGTATTCATCTTTGTCAAACGATCCCTAAGTCTAAAATGCTCTGTAAGTGGGAAGGCGGAATGGTTTGTACCAGATTATTTTACAACAAAAATAATTAGTGGGCACGGACACTTTGGAGCTTACCTGGCTAGATTTCGGTTACAAGAAGACCCATGCTGCTTATGTGGAATGGAGGAGACTGCACTGCATGTGATGTTTGATTGTGACCGGTGGAGTGAAGAAAGAAAGTTATTTGTTGAGGAATTGCAGAGGGAGAATCATCAAAGTTTAGAATGCAAAGATCTACTTGGAGAAAAAGCATTTCACATCTGGGTGAAATTTGTTCATATTGTTATGAAGGGAAAAGAAGGGGCTCAATTTGGTATCTAATA
>JAAEAF010010688.1:0-26770 GCA_011037195.1 Triatoma infestans | reverse complement strand
TGTACGTGGTGGGCCAGCTGATCTGATGTTTCATCACTTCAGTTCGTCTGCCCGAACTGTTTTGTCCAGAAGAGCCCCCTCCCCAAGTACATACATAAGGCCGGTTTAACAATAATATAATGACGTCAAACTACTATGACGTAAAAAGCGCCGCCATTCTGAAAATGAGTACTAAACTTCCTTTATTTTTTCTTCTTACATTTTCCTGATTTCAGACAATTCTGGGGAAACAGAGTTATATTGAAGTCTTTAAATAGATTATTCACGTCAGTAAGTTGTATTTCCTTGCTTGGAAAGAAGAAACATTGAACAGGCGGGGGGGGGGGATAGCTTGGCCCGATAAACTGGGCCTATAACCTATCGCACTTGCAAACATACTGTCTGTATCTCTTTTACTGCGTCGTCTATTTTTAGCACCAGAGGTCATCTTTAACTGAAAATGTGACCAGGCCTTCCGCTAGTTCGTTTGTTTTCTTGTTGCCAATATAAACAAATGAAAATCCGGTATGAAACACTCACACACTTTCTCTTACTGCAATTAGTACAGTTACAATATTCACAGATTGTCCGTAAATTTCCATATTTGTTTAGTTAGGGGGGGAGATATTGTCCAAGGTAGGTAATAGTTACACAGCGCTCCTATTAACACCGCACACACAAATCTACATAATATTCTGAAATTATTACAGACATCTCAGTACCCTTTGAAATAAATTTATCCGTAAACAGTGTCAAATAAAAGTGATACATTAATATCTGTACAAGCTTAAAGAGAATGATTGTAGCTATATCAGAGAAACCAAACTACCTATTCAGTAAAATCATTCTTCATAAACTAACTTCCTCTCCCAAAAGCAATGCTTTTAATGTTAATTGAATATGTGGATAGGTTCGCAATGCTGATTAAAATCCGCCGTAGCGTACTTATTTTTCTTGTTCCTGGCAGGTTTTAAGATTCCCATCCATGGTCCAGAGTAAGGCTATCAAATTCGTATAGAACGTTGATTTCAACAAGTAAGGTGCGTGACAGAAACAATTAAGTTGAAGTTTGACAAACTTACTCTGACGTTGGATGAGAATCCCCAAACCGGTCAGGAACAAGAAAAATAGCAAAATTAGATTAATTTGCGAAATAGTGGAAAACTAATTATGCTTTTTTTGTTGATGATTTTGCTCGAGACCTTGGTGCCCGATGCGGCAAAGATACTTGCACAGAATTTCAGGTTTGAGCTTCTTAAGTTTTTTGTTTTTGAGATATTCTGTTGCACATAAGTACACACAGACAGTGGGTAAACTAAATTTGCTCCGTGCAAGTTGTGTTATCACACTGTTTGAGAAACGCATCCTGAAGATGGGCGAACGCCCGAAGTCGGTCGATGAACTCAAAAAGAAGCAGGCTATCACGGAAAATGTCTCTGATGCTTTCCAGCTCTGCGGAACCAACCACAACAACAGATTTCCTTAAAGCAGGTATTTTTGGCGTCTCTTATTGTCAGCTTTATTTCCCTTGTCTCCCACTTGGTGGTGCAACTAAGTTTTTCTGTTTCGCACTTCCCTTCAACCGATTGTCTTCATGCAATTTCGGCACTATATTAATTCTGATTAATATGACATAGCTAATAGAATCATATAATAAAATAAATTAGTATTCTAGAGGAAAGCGTAACCTCGCCACTCTCCTAAAACCCTCCCCTTAAATTTGCCGGAGAAATGTTTCAAATAAAAGTTGCAGCTGGCTGTGTGTGTAGGTGATGTAACAAGTTTAAAGAAAATCACTGGAGCCATTTTCAGAAAAATCACAAAAAAACTGAAAACAAATTATTAGTAAAGTGTTACTTCCAGGTCACTGATTTTCTCCAGAAATCTCAGATGTAACTTAAACGAAATATCAAACTTGAATTTTCCGCGTTTTTTCGTTGTCGACTGTTGTATGCTGAGACCACACACATTTAAAAAAAAACTCTCCAGACTTCAGGGGATCTCAAAACGTATATTTCCTGGGGGAAATGTCGATATCGAAAGCAATACTTGCTTTTATAGCAGAATTATAAAATTTGAACAAACAAAAAGATTTCAATTGAAATGCGACTTTTAAAGTATGATCAGTAAATTTTCTCGAACACAGCTCTTCTTCTATTTACCAAAATATAGTTACATATTTCATTTACAATACACTGCCAGAAAGATGGATTTTTGTATCAGTATTCTTCAATTGGATGTACGAAATTACCGAATTTTTTAAACTTGTCTACTGCACAATAGTATAGGTTTGTCCGGGGAAAAGCTTTTTTTAGAGAATTTGCTGGAAAAGCTGTTGCAATAATTTTCCATTAAACTTGAAATTACTATCTGTGCACATGTACACGTATCACTTTTAGGAATTTTACAAGGCAGTTTGTTTTTTAGAGGCTGTGGCTTAAATTTAAACTGCTGTTACGTAGCTTTACTGAGGGATTATGATAGAGGGAATTTCAGATAAGTATAATCTCCACTATCTTTATGATATAATGCAAGCCTCACAAAACATTCCAAGTTTAGAGAAAAGTTTTAGTTAGAATTGTAACAAGAGAAGGTGAGGTGAATGTTTCATCACAGATTTATGGTTTTTATTAATTTGCATTGAATACAAACTGTTTTGTTTATTTCATTTGAATAATTAAAGTTATTTAATATAAATGGGGGAGTTCAATAAGTAATTTGCATAAATTACCGTTTGTACTATAGGTTGTAATTATGAAGGCCGTGGCTATCAATATACTTCGTAAACATTGCGATAACACTTCTCCTTGTGTGTGTGTGTTTGCGCGACACACATTTCGTTGTTTTAGAAATATTTTCAAGAGAAATTCAACCGATGCTGTTAGTATTAATAATAATAATAATATGCACAATAGTGTTGATGATGATAATAAAAGAGAAAGCTTGAAAAGTAATAATTAAATCTAATGGTGACGTCATTAAGAAAAGCAGACGCAACGAACACATTTCATCATGACTTCAAGCTCTGATTGTGTTACTGCATTCAACACGTTTAGTCTCTACTCTTCATATTTGAAATTGCTTTTACTTGAATACATTGTTAATCAAAATTCACATATATACATAAATAATAAAAATTCGATATTAATAATCGATCAGCCGATTTAGATTGTTTTTTATGTCAACTGTATTTGTAGAGGTTATAATTCCAACAGGTGGTCTTGTTAGACTATTTAGTCACAAATTTGCATGTTACTTTCTCACCGGCAGGGTTCATTAATCTTGGTATCCTAACTATATATATAGACACCTATCACTTTTGTTTGAACTTCTTTCCCAAGAAAGTTCATTTAAAGAAGTTTGGGGGGAGGTGGAGTGAGTGGGAGGGAGAGTGTATAGTTTCCTTAAAAAAAGTCATTTTTTTATGTTTAGGTTGACTTTTTTATTGAAAATTGAAGACCAACATTTAGTAACAATTAGAGGTTTGAAGATGATTTGTCAATTACTTATGTAACCTGCAGTTAGCGAAATTCGTGTGAGTGTTTCACACCAGATCCTTAATATTACGTATGATGCTCTATATATATATTTTTTAATTTAAGGCGCGAGAACATCTGGTCATTTGCGCCAGGAGCGTTCTCAGTGCACTGCACAACACCGGGCAGTGAGCTGTACAGGCTCCTAGGAAGAAAAAAATCTAAGGGCAGTACTGGACTCGAACCCGTGACCTCCGCATCACTAGTACAGTATGATGTACTATTAAAAGAATTTCTCTATTTTATAGAATGCAATAAGCAATCTGAGAGTTATTATTATAAATAAATATATGGGAAAATGTTAATTAATTAAATGATTGTGAAGGAACAAAGGAGAAAACAAAAGGGGACAGTTAATTCTCATTACATTATTAATAATGTGATAAACTAAATCTGGTGTGATATACTCACATGGCTTTCTCCTCATGTAATTCTTAAAGTTGTTAAAAGCCATAGTTGCTTAAAAGTTGGAACTTTTTCTATTAATTATTCACTTTCCTTGAATTGTCTGCAAGATGTAGAAACGTTCAGGATGAGATAAGCCCAATCTTCCATGGATCCGCGGCCATTGTCTCGTAAAACACTTGAGATTAGAGCGCCCCAGTGGTTAGTTATAAGCCATATTTCGCCCATATCACAATGCGGTCCCACCGAAAGACAAAGTGCATTATAGAGATAATATCTGCCGCCACTTCAACAGAAAAACAGAAGGCAGAAAACTTGAGAACCACTTCAAAGTCATTTGTTTTCATTTTAAATTTGGCATGTTTAGCGTGCATTTAGTGTATCTATTTGGCTGGCGAACCGTTAAAATATATTGAAATGACATTTTTAGTGCAAATTAGAAATTCTCTTAAAAAAAGGAAGAAAGAAAAAAAAAACGTGTTCCGGGGAAAATATGATATAATTGGTGATAGTTTAGTAAGCTAAGAAAATCTAGAAACCAAATTGAATGTTCGAACGGGGTTAAATATTCCATTTTGGACGGTTTTGGTAATTGGTTTGATGTTAGTAAGGTGATACAAGAAGTGGAATAATTCTTTAAATTTTTGAGTTAAGTTAGCGCGATCAAAGTAACATACAGCCTTATTATATATATATATATCTTTGAAGGAGCTATGACCTCCTGCTCCCCCAGGACCCCTCTGATATCAATTTTTTATTTAAGAAGTTACAAGCAAAAGTGATATGCTTCTAAATGTATACTTAGTGTACCAATTTAGGGAAATTCGATGGTGTCTCGTTACACAAAAAAATGAAAAACCGTTCTCTGAAGTCTCACCTTAGGTCAAGCGATTTTATTTTAAGTACGGAATTTTGGCATCACATTTCATAGTAATTAAATATTGTATAGCTCATAGAATCATATAATAAATTAAAATAACATTTCTTTCTAAGAGCTCATTATCCGTTGATGAACTATGTTGTCCGTAATGAGAGAACACTGTTCGGAGGCTGGCAGTGCACGGAGGATGCTTCGATCTTTCGGGTAGCTATATGGACCCAGAGGGGCTTTGGATGCCATAGGACTTGGTCCCTCCCCACAGACAACATTACAGAGGAAAACATAGCCCAATACCTCACAAAAAAAAACTGCTTAACGAATTTTCCCAGAAAAATATTTCAATAAAAGTTATAGCTCATTAATATGAATAGTTGATGACCATGTTTAAAGAAAATCATTGGAGCCGTTTTTTAGAAAAAACAAAAAATTTATAAAACCATTCAATAAAGTGTTACTTCCGGTGGATCATTTTGACTAAAACTTTGTTGTTTAAACGGGAACGAAATATCGTTTTTGAGTTTTCTGCGAATTCATTTTGAGTTTTGCTAACACCCCAATGCACACACACACACACACTCCAGAGAGAGAAAACCTTTTCTAAAAACCACTTTTTCTCTTAAAATTGTTTTTCCGGTCAAAGTACGAACATTTGACACCACATTATACGTCCTCTTAAAAGAGTTAGTACAGAAACGTTAATTATTGGTATATAATGATTTTTTTTATTTAAACTTTTAATGCAGTTGATAAGTGGGACGGAAAAAGTTCAAAAAAAACATTACAACTGTTCCAAAAAAATTATGCAAACTTTAGGCAATAGGTAATAATAATGACGATGATAATTTTGTAAATATAAGTGGCTGTGCATGGGATAAAAATGCGACATAAATATGTTGATACAACTGGTTAGCAGATGCAAACAAGAGAGAGGAAGGTAATAGTTGATATTGGAAGTGCCATTTTTTCGGGCTCCTTTTTTTTTAACAGTAAGGTTATAAATATTACAGGTGCGCTGATAGTGGAGATCATAGAAAACAAAATACACTTACCTGTGAAGATAGGCTAAATGGCGCCGCAGTTATGGATGGATGTTTACGGAAGAAATGTTGGACAAAGACTGAATATGAACTCTGGCGGAGTATTGTATGAATGTACGAGTGTGTGGGCGATGTGCGCGCCGCCATGGCGGGTCTGTACGACACTACGCCACTGACAGGCAGCAGTACGTACAGGACAGCCACAGTGATAATCGTTGACGTTGAGAGTGTGTACGTTGATGGGAACATCTGGTCTAGCTTTAAACTTTTGTTAATTGGCTACATAATCAATTGCTTTTAAATTGCCTAAATTAATAATTTAGTAAGAGCGAGTTTATTGTTTTTAAAATTTTTTTTTTTTTAGTAACAAGTGGCGGTTCAATTAGATAATCAGTTATATTCCACGCTAATTATTTATGTGTTATAGATCAGCTGTTCATGTGAATTTCTAATTAAACTTGTGTTTCAATAGTTTATTTTTTTTACGACGAAGTCCGGGGAACTAATTGTAGTACGATCGGCGAAACATTCATTTTATTAGTAAATATCGACGTTCTCTTTATGCAATTTTCACATTTGTAATGAACAGCTGTTCTTCAAACTCGATATTTTCACTACCACTTACTACTTAGTAAGTATTGCGAAGTTGTCTGATATAGAAGATTGGAAGAGCTATCTTCCTTGAAGGATGTACTTCTAGTCTCGGTAATAGGTCATATAAGGATTTTTTGAGAATGAGGAAGTAGATAAGTTTCTCAAATTAGGCGCCCTTCTCACACCCATTGGTCCTGAGCCTGGTTTGTCTTTAGACATGTTTGTCAAACATCCAGTCATGGATAATTTCACAGCATTCATCCCTATGGATGAGCACCGTAGGTTGTCGGAAAGGGCTATTAGTGAGATGTTGCTGTGTGTTTCATGGACCTCTCTCAGGCATCTGGGATAGGGCATTGTGCGAATCCTTTACTGAGGGCATTGTGGTTTAACTTACTGGGGTTTATGCCCCTGACCCCTTTTTGTAGAGTTTGTGAGACAGAGGAAGAAACACCCAGCCCTATCTTATGCCAGATTGTTTGAAATTGTGAGGAAATAGGTTCAGGACCTTTGTTCGGAACCAAATGTCTGTTGAAAGCGTTTAGGCTATTTCCTTGTAAGGTTACAGTCCTATTAGTTCGGTCTGCGATGCGTGAAACATTCGCACTTTCTCTTTCAGCAGTTAATAAAATAACAATTCTTAACTTGAAATTTTACTCAGTTGTCCTACCATAAATATAGTGAGCGACCATATCTACCCAGCCAGGCAGTACAAGTGACACAATTGTAGTCCAGAAGAGATCACCAGTAATATTGAACCAATTCCAATAGCATTTGAGATTTAATTCCACAAATTCCGCACACAGCTAGCTAAAATAATTATGTGGTAACAATCTATCCAATAAGACATGTTTGTTTGCCTGTGCGGTGAAACTTGCCAGCTTTAAAGGATACAGAGTTTCTCGGAAAAATGTGCAAACAACAGCGACAGGTCTCTTGTACGTGAAGGTATATAGCAAGTTTGATGAAACTCGTCGGTGATTTTATGGAGAAAAATCCGCAGAAAACTAAAGGACTGTTAAGTGAATTCGCACTTCCGGTGAACCAATTTTTTTTACTCGGAATTTTGGCATAACATTTCATTGTAATTACTATGACGTTAATAATAGAATGATATAATAAACTACTGATATAACACTTTACTGTAAAACTTCCTCCCTCTTAAATGGATTTTCCCGAAAATTGTTAGTGAAATGATAATTCTCCGATTATGGCCGTGTAGAGCGCTCTAAAAACGCTGAACCAACTGACGTAAATTTGAAATTTTTTGTTGAAAAATGCATCAAATAAAAGTGATACGTTTCTATCTACGCACCAAGCATTCCAAGTTTAAAGAAAATCGTTATGACCGTTTTCGAATTCCAAACACCTGTTGCGTAAAATTGCATTTCCGGTTAAGCGATTTTCTTCATATTTGGAATTCTATTAATGATTGTAATGTGTATACCATTAATAAAACATATATTATACTCAAGTGGTACTATAGAGGAAAGCATAGCGCTATTGTTCCCCCACTACTCACCCAAAAAAGCAATTTTCCCGGGAAAATGTTTCAAATAAATGTGACGGTGGCAGTTATGTGTTTAGATAGGATACATAGGTTAAAGAACCGTTGGAGCCGCTTTCGAAGAAAACAAAATTACTAAAGATGCATTTCCGGTTGATATCCCGAAATCTTCGTGTCTGATGCGCTAGTAGTATTTAAATGGAATACCAAATTAAGCTTCCTTCGACTTTTCCTGTTTGAGATATTCTGTTAACACGCACACCAACAGACACACAAAAGACACATATACATTCGCCAAAAACATTTTGTTTCTTTATTCAGGGACCCCAAAATTGTATTTCCGTGAAAGCTCAATTTCCAAAATGGCACAATCGCAAACTTCCTCGTATTGGGAGTAAGATAAACTGAAAATTGTACCTTATTAAGAAAAATTTGTCAATTAATATGAATTGCTATAAACGTGTGTGTGTGTTTTCCATTTGCTCACAGTTTCTTTTCCCCCCCTACACAAAATTTTCAGCAAAATTTCAATTGACCATATGTTTGAACAAATTGGAACGTGTGTATAGTTTTAATGTATGTCTGCTAGGGGGTGTTAGAGTACTAATAATAAAACTAATGAAATAGCAGTACGGACAACAGGTAGTTCAAGTTGTGAGTCACCATACAGCGCCATGTTCCACTTACCTGTAGATGACGTCATCTAGTGACAGGCTATAGCCAACCAGCATGTCCTGGGCCAGTTGGAGCCAATAATACTGTTTTATTGTATTCACTGATACAGAAGAAATTTATTATGATATTAATATTCAATATTCAGTAATTTTCAACATGAATACTCTTTCACCATCGTACAATTAAAAAAGTAAAAAAATCTGCTGTGAAACACTCACTTGACTAACTCTTACTCTAATTAATACAATTTAATCGAGAAATTTTCTTTAAAATTACAGCGTTTACTTGTTTAGTTGGATTGGCCAAAATAATACGGATGATTAGTTGGATGGTCATAAAAAGTAGAGATTTGACTTGTACACCTGAGCGGAATTATGTGGAGCGATCTATGTCAAAATCAAGAAAGCTTGTAAAATTTGAACTGACCGACAACTCCAATTCCCCTCTAAAATGATTTTTCCCAAAAATGTTTCAAATAAAAGTGATACGTTTCTTTGCAGCAAGATTCCAAGTTTAAAGGAAATCGTTGTAACAGTTTTCGAGAAAATTTAAAAAACTCAAAAATGTACTCTGTAAAGACGCACTTCTGGTTTCAAATTTGGAATTCTATTAATGCTTCTAATTTGTATTAATATTGTATAGGTGGTAAAACTATATACTTAAGTGGTGCATTATACTTAAGCATAACGTCACCCCCACCATAACTCCCAGAACCCCCTCCAAAAATAAATTTTCCCGGGAAAATGTATCAAATAAAAGTATTTGGTAAAATAAATAAATATGTGTGTAGACAGTGCACTAAGTTTAAAGAAAATCGTTACAGCCGTTTTCGAGAAAATCACAAAAAACTAAAAAAACCATTGAGTAAAGTGGCATCTAGTTGATGGATTTGCCCGAAATCTTGGTGTTCGATGCGATGTTAGTATCTAAATGGAATACCAAGTTCGAGCTACCTGCGACTTTGCGTTTTTGAGATATTCTACACACATAAACCCACAGACCATTGGCTAAAAACATTTTGTTCGTACACAGGGGTATTGCGATTCTTTTATTCGTGGTATTGCGATCGTGCCAAATTTCCGATATCGAGCTTTCATTGCAATTTTTTTTTGTTGAGGTCCCCTCAGTACGAAAAAGTGGTGGTATTTAGGGAATGATATATACGAGGTGTGTAAATTAAGTAATGAGACTGATTTTTATCTTTTTTTTATTCAAATAAAATTACAATTCAACATTTTCCCCTTTAAAGTAACTACCTTGGGAAGCCACACAACGCTGAAGACGATTCTTCCATTCGTCATAGCAGTGCTGGAACTCGGATACTGGAATAGACTTCAGTTGCTCGGTTACGGCTGTTTGAATATTCTCCAATGTTCCAAAATGACGTCCCTTGAGGTGATTTTTCAATTTCGGGAACAAAAAAAGTCACATGGACTCAAGTCGGGTGAATAAGGAGGCTGAGGAGCCACAGGAATGTTATTACTGGCCAAATACTCATTAATAGAAATCGCGGTGTGACACGGAGCATTGCACAAATTTTTCTCATCCCCAATTCATTAGTCAAAATTTGATGAACGGTTGTGTGAGTCAAATTCAAGTCTTCGCCGATCATTCGGGCTGTCAAACGACGATCTGAACGCACGAGATCGCGGATTCTGCCAACATTTTCGTCGGTTCTTGAAGATGAAGGCCTTCCGCTGCGAGGCTCGTCTTCAATTGATTCCCTTCCTTCTGCAAACGACTTAAACCACATAAAAACCTGTGCTCTCGACAAAACATTGTCTCCATAGGCCTGGTACAGTTTTTCAAACGTTTTTGTTGCACTGTGCCCAAGTCTGAAGCAAAACCTGATAGCACAACGTTGCTCGTAATTGATGTCACTCATTTTTAAAACGCACTGAAAAAACCTTGTTCACCAAAAAAAGTCACTACGGACAGTGCAACAACTCTAGCATTTTCAAATTTGCACTGGACGTGTATCAGATGTTTACTTGCCCTACCATGCATGCGCCGCGTCTCCAGTGTTGCCAGATCGAACACTAGAAAATCAGTCTCATTACTTAATTTACACACCTCGTATATACATCATTTTCCTCAAACTATATATAAATATCATTCGCTAAATACCACCACTTTTTCGTACTGAGGGGACCTCAAAACTTATATTTGCAATGAAAGCTCGATATCGGAAATCTGGCACGATCGCAATACCACGAATAAAAGAGTGAAAATTAATGAAATCTGTCGGTGTTTTCATGGAGAATTCGCAGAAACTGGAAAAACTATTCAGTTAAATTACAGTTCAAGTCAACCATTTTCTTCAAACTTTAATTTTTGGCAACATATTTAATTCTAATTAATATTAATTAGATGAAGGAATTTTATAATAAACTAAATTATCATTGTAGAGGAGAACATAACCCCACTCTTCACGAAAAAGACGCCTTTTCTTCCAGAGAAATGTTTCAAATAAAAATTGTTATTCTTTGTATGTGTAGTTGATATACCAAGTTTAAAGAAAATCGTTGGAGGCCTTTTCCAGAAAATTGCCTACAAACTGATAAATCCATTCAGTAAAGTGGCAAGTTTCGGTTGAGGAATTTTGACAGAAAACTTTGAATTTGAATTGTCTGCGATTTTTCGTTTTTGCTATTTATTTACACACCTTTCTAAAAACCACCTTTTCTTACTCAGGGGACCTAAAACTTGTAATTCTGGTGAAAACTCGATATTGGAAATTTTACACGATTACAAAGTTGTTCTTACTAGCGGAGTGAGAGAAAGTAATTATAGAAGAAATACCACCTATGGAAGGCAATATATTTTACATACTGAGCTTCCGGTACCCTTGTTATATATATATTGTCAATCCGACACTTCCTTACAATTACTTAATATTGTTCATAATAATAATTATTATTATTATTACATTTTAATATTATTGTAATTACACTATCCTGTTACCTATAATCAGGGGCGGCTTAACCTATAGTGCAGGGTGTGCAATGCACACGGGCGCCGCCGTCTCAGGGGGCGCCGCGGCGCTCCTTGAGACAGCTAAGACATTACCGATGTTTGACAGTGATTCAACTTCGCCATTGGATATTTTAAACTATTTGTTTAAGAATAACTTAATTTCAGTGTTCCCGAATCTGTCCATAGCACTTAGGATTTACCTTACATTACCAGTTACTCTAGCTCAAAGTGAAAGATCCTTTTCTAAACTTAAAATAATTAAAAACTACCTTCATTGACGCAAAGTAGGTTAACAAATTTGTCATTAATAAGTATTGAACATGACGTAAAAATTGAGATTGATGACATAATTAAAGATTTCGCTCATGCAAAAGCACGAAAAGTGATTTTTTCTTAAATATTTTGTTTGTAATTTATATACTTACTTGGGTACATAGGGTGGTACTGTAATGCAGATAAGATAAATAACAGTTTAAATAGCTATAAGTATATAATAGGGTTTTGTAATGTAATGTATATAAGATAAATAAGAGTTTAATAAAAAGATCTAATTATATTAAAATTTACCACATGCTTTATTTTTAACCTCTTCTTCCCTATTAGGGAAGAAGAGGTTAAAATGTAGCACACTTCCGCTGCGGAACTCGAGCGGCAAAACCGCGACAGAGTTACGCCTTGTGTTGTAAGTTCTATGGGCAGCGAAACAGAAATTCGATACATTTCGCTTCTATTACGCTGTCCATAAAACTTAAAACACAAGACGAAACATGAACTATCGCGGTTCGCCGCTTAGTTTCGCAACAGAGATGTGCTACAGGCATAAAAACAATGAGTGTTATTCTGCCGTCATAAGAAGAAAGGCCGTAACTAATACCATACTGTAAGCTATACCTACTTATAAAATAGCTTGTTGGAATATGAAAAAACTTTCTTGTTACGACGGCAGAGTTAATAGTTATAGCCGCAGGGGGGGTGGGTCAGGCCTAGGGGGCGCCAGGGTTTCATTGCACACGGGCGCTACACGAGCTAGAGCCGCCCCTGCCTATAATGTAGTAAAATCATTTTATTCTCCAATTTATTTCATCTAAAAATACAATTAGTTTGGTGCGGCCGCTAATAGAGTGCATTGCTGGTGCCTAGCCCAACCAATTTAAACTTCTTTTTATTGTTTAACCATATCTGAATAATTTTAAATAACTCCCGCGTTAATCTTTTTTTGAACCAGTTTATTACCTTATTCTATATAATTTGGGCACTTTCTCCAAAAAAATAAACTCTTTTTGACTCAAATATTACCTAATCTTAAACAATTAAGTACGTTTAAATGTATTTGAACTAATTTCTTAATTTTTTGCTCCTCGTTTTCAGCATTTTAAACCACATTTTAGTCAAATTACCCCTTTTCTGAAACAATCGGTAACCGCATTTTGTACCATGATTCAATCCTAACTTGATCAAATTAATTACCTTTTTGACTTCATTTTGAACCACTTTACAGTCAAATTTATCTTTTCTGAACCAGTTTATTATCACATCTTGAACATTTTGAACCACCATGAAGATCTATTGGCCTTTTTCTGAACCAACTTATTGCTTTTCATTGCCGCATTTTGAACAATTGCGAACCACTTTTCAGACAAATTTATCCATTTCTGAACCAGTTTATTACTTTATTTTGGACAACAATTGAAGCACACTAATACTACTCGGTTGACCGATTTATTTGATTACCCTTCATTACCGTATTTTATAAAATGGAGGAAAGTGGTGCAAAATAGGGCAAAACAGGCAATAAATTGGTACATTAATTGAACTGAGTCATGGTTCACAATGCCTGAAATGAGGTTATTGATAAGTTCAAAAAAGAATTAATTTGATTGTAAGGTTGTTTAAAATAATGTTAGGAAAGGCAATAAAATCGGTTCAAAAGAGGATTAATTGGGCTTAAATGTGGTTCAAAAAATGTAAAATGAGGTAATAAAAGTCAGTAAATAGGATTTATGAAATGTAAAGTCAAATGGGGATTAATAGGATTTAATTGTGGTTCAAAATGAGGTAATAACCTGGTTAAAAAGTTCAAAGTGAGAAACATTGGTTCCAAAAAGGGTTAAATTGATTGAAATTTGGTTCAATATATTCAGTTTAACTAAAAGAGTCAATAAATCGGTTCAAAAGAGAATTAATTGGACTTATTTATAGTTCAAATTTTCTGAATATGTCAGAGATATTGTCCGTGATAGTCTGCTTCTTTTTGTGGCCATCGACCGGTTTCGGGCGTTCGCCCATCATTAGGATGTTTTTATCAAAACAGTGTGAGAACATACCTTGCACAGAGCAAATTTAGTTGATAAGGGAGTGAATTAGTTGATTTAGTGTATGAACTAAATTTGCTCTGTGCAGGTGTTATTACACTGTTTTGGTAAAAACATCATGATGATGGGCGAACGCCCGAAACTGCTCGATGACCACAAAAAGAAGCAGGCTATCACGAAAAATATGTCGGATGCCTTTCACCTCTTCGGAACCAACTCAACCACAACAATTTTGAATGTGGTTAGTACATAGGCTCAGGAAAAAATAAATTTGGTAAATTCGACCAGGAGTAGGGAAAGTAAAAGCTGCTGCTTAGGAGATCGAACACGACCTTTCTTCATTGGTTTTGTTTTTCAGGGAAAATACAATATTTTTCAAATACATTTATTTAATTTTCTTTGAGCGACTACTAGAATTCGACAAAAGTACAGCGTCTTCTCTATATAAAGGAGATGTTAACCCATTTTTACAATCTACACTAACTTTGTCACAATTATTAACTTGACAAGAAATTATCCAAATCATTTAGGAAGGTTGAAAAAAGCGTTGGTTATATTGTATCGCCTTGCGGCAATCCTTTGCTCCCACGCAGTTCATCAGAATATAGTACATTACCTGATTGTACGAACTCTCCAATATTTTTAACAACTTACTGTTAACTCTATCTGATATAGTTTATGCCAGAAAAGTTCAGTTGATCGAGAATCATGATTCGATGATGAATGCTATTCTTAAATCAATGAAAGTTATATCACCTTTCTCTTATCTTCAACAATTTAGCAGTTAATAAACGGAACAAAAGAACGAATACACTATCTCTTTTCAAATTCTGCCCAGCATAAGAGACGTGAAGAGAGCACCTGAAAGAACAGTTTACTGATATTATTCATCCAGAGTGTCCCTCTATGTTAGGGTTACCTCTCTTGAACAACATTAACATACGCGTCTTACCCCTGGATTTGGGAACAGCCACTGCACTGAGTGTACTATGAGGGTTTCAAGAAGTTTTACTCCTGTAATTGGAAGAATCATCGATTATTGAGTCGGGAGGGGGCAGGGGGATCTTTCTTAATTTGAAGTTTGATACTACATATATGTTATCCATACATTGAGACGACAGCAGTATTTTCGCAAAATTTAATTTTGTGAATCTATTTAGTGGAGACATTAGTCAAACTAGTTTTGGACTACCAAGTCTGCTGTCTGAAAAAATAGAACTGTTATTGCAAAAAAGATATTTATAGTATTTCTTTTAAATAAAGCCATAAACATAATTATCATTTCATATTGTTATTAAATAAAAATTACGCAGTTGTTTTATCAATAATTACAGTAATTAGTTTTTGTAATTATGTTTGTTTACAAAATGATAACAAAAAACGTAATAATAATAATAATAATAATGTATATTATACGGTATTTTAGTGAGAGATAAGAGAATGTTGCCTGTACTGATAATGAGAAATTCTTCAGCCTACACTGATATCGTCTATTGCCAGATCAAAGAAACATCGTATAACTTCTTGACTGTCCGTGCTTTTCAATTTTATTTTATGTTTTTTTTTCAACATTTTGTTTGTTTCTCGTACTGCTTAACAATGAAATATTGCGCATTTCAAAATCAAACTTGGTATTCCGTCTAGGTACATCGTATCAGCCAACAGATTCCGGGCAAAATCCATCAACCGGAAGTGCGGCTGTACTTTGTTTTTGTGATTTTCTCGTAAACGGCTGCAGCGATTTTCTTTAAACAGCGTGCACTATCTGCAGACATACATACACACACACTTTTATTTGAAACATTTTTTCTGGAAAAAAAAAATTGATTTTATAGGGGGAGGGGGGTGTGTCAGTTAGTTTAAATTTGAACTACGTGGTGTTGAGCAGAGGGCGCTCACAGTGTCCACTCAGATATACATACCACAGCCGTATATAACAACCTATGTTAAATTACCATACAATTAATTCAAAACATCATCTTGGGAGTAATTCCCAATTCTTACCTATAATTCTTTGACAGATTAATTACCTTTGGATGCTGTGTCTTAACGTTCCGACCAATTTAATTTACTGTCTAGAACTGCTCCAACAAACTTCACCGATTTGTAAATCTGAACAAAAATTACTAATAACCTGGGAGGTGTTAATCCTAGGAGGTGTTGTACCTTGGGTTCTTACTGGGATTATTTGAAAGACCCTTATCCTGAATCCAATCATATACCATGTTGAGGGCACTTTGCATTAAGTCTGTGTCAGTAGTCAGCCATCGCCACAACAATAAAATAGTACCATCAACGGGATATGCCTGTACATGGAATCCCAATGATTTTATCCTGGTTAGCACAGCCATGACAGCACATCACAGTTTTGGTGAGAGACAACGACCTCGAGGGCATTCTCTCTCCGTTTGTACAACCACAATTCTGCACCCCTAGAGAAACTTGTATAAATTCTACAAGCTCTTAAATAAATACCTATCCAGTTAATTAAAAGTAGTTGTATATCTTTTCGACCTAGGGAATCTTCAAGAGCATCGAACGATATTCTATCAAATCCTCTTCAACATCAAAGAAATACCTTGAAGCATATTCCTTTGTTTCTAGAGCAGATTCTGTACTACCGACTAAATGCAAAGCAGGCTTCGGTCGATTTTCCAGGCTGATTTGGATGTAGTGGATGATTTTCAAAGGACCATCACTAGTATACTTATCCACCAACCTTTCTAAAGTTTAAAGACTTATAAGCTAAAGCCTCCTGGTTTACTAGCCCAGCAAAATCTTTATTGAACATCTTTCAATTATAATTTAAGTAATTGCAGTCAGAGAATGTCGTGTGAATGTTTCACACCATTTATTTTTTAATGAATGCCGTGCACGCTATAAACTTTTATTAGAGGGTAATTTTATGTTTACCATTTATAAGATGTGTAAGGTTGGCAACTTAGGGAAGGTAAATTATAACCTTAACAGTGCAGGTTGTATTATTTTGTGTGTTAACATGATTAAATGATTGCAATAATTTTCACATTTCAACATCAGCTTTGTAAACGTCCTGGTTCTAGCAATGCATATTGCTGAAGTGGTATCCTGCTTCAACAATTATATATGCGCATCGAATTATTTATTATTTTCGACACTCTATGTTTATTAACAAATAACGAGATATCTGTTAACTAAGTCAAGTTTTATTAATTAACTATTGCAAATAGGAGAGGCCTTTACCCCAGAAATGGACCGAATTCCAAAAAAAATAAATTTATATATAAAATTAGTATATGTTATATATATATTATATATGTATTACTAGTAAGAGCAAATATCGCAACCGTGCCAGATTTTCGAACTTGAGTTTTCACCGGAAATACATATTTTGAGGTACCGAGTACCTAGTATCCACACCGTGTACCGAGTACCCAGTATCGTATACCGAGTACCCAGTACCGAGTACTGTGTACCCAGTAACGAGTATCCAGTACCGTGTACCGAGCACCCAGTACCGTATACCGAGTACCAAGTACCCAGAACCGAGTACCCAGTACCGTGTACCAAGTACCCAGTTCCGTGTACCGAGTACCCAGTACCGTATTCCGAGTAGATAGATAGACTATGCCTTTATTTTACAAAAATTATTTCAAAACATTTATATAAACAGAAATTAACGAAGACTTACGCTTGGTCGCTGACCATCAGCGAAGTTTGTGCTATATAACATAAATAATATCTTCCCCTTAATATAGTAAGATAATAAAAAAAAATTAATAAATGAATAAATATGCAAAGAAGAAATAAAAACTAAATAAATAAACTGAAACTTAATTATATAAAAATAGTAATAATAAGACTAATATTAATAATAAATAATAATTAATAATATTAATAATAAATAATACTAATAATATGTAAAAAATTAATAATAATATTAATATAAATAATAATAATAATAATATTAATAATAATAATATAATAATAATAATAATAAATAAACTACATTATAAAAATTATATAAAAACCTGGGTAAACTTTGGAAAAATATAAAATAAAAAGTACAATCAGTAATTAAATTCCAATATTAAGCTGAATCTATATTTCCAGGCTTCCCTGCAGTATGTGATTAGCGGTAACCAACCTCTAAATTCATTTAAATATGAGGCCAACTCTTCTTTTGATAGAGTATTCTTATTAAAATATTTTAGTCTAAATTCTATGAGACAGGGACATTCCGCAATAAAATGATACAAATTTTCAATCACAGACATACTGCACAGAGAACACAGATGCCTGGATGGCTCTCTAAGTATGCTGATATAATTTATTGGCAATTCGTCGTTCATATATTCAATTTCAAAATTTAATTCTTTATAAATTCTCCCTGATGACGAACTTAATGCTCTTAAAATACAATCCTGCCTGAAAGAACGAACTAATGCAGCTTGAATAAGTTTTATGTGAGAAGACCACAAATCTATGTTATTTAAATTAAAATTTATTTCCAATTCACAATTAGAGATATTATTTAAATCCTTAAACCAGAGTATCTTGCGTTTGATGATTTCTTGAGTGACTAACTTAGGGTATCTATGATCGGGATATTTCATAGTTTTAAGTATATAATTTAGATGAAGTTGCAGTGTGTATGCATAAGGTGAAGTAAACTTTGATTCTAAAAAAATTAAATAAACTGGTGTATAAGAAGGTAAATGAAACAATTTTTTTTATGAAGAAGCACTGAAATCTACTTAATTCTCCAAATCGCTTATATCCCCAGGTTTGCGCGCTGTAACATATTATGGCTCTTGATACAGAATAAAAAAGTTTCACTTTAGAAGAAAACGGAATTCAGTTATTATTAATGAAGAGACCCCAGACCGAGTTTAGACCGGCTTTAGCCTTGGATAGTCTTTCCTGAAAATGTTTTTTGTAAGAAAGAGTTGGCGTTAAGGTTAATCCTAAGTATTTGTAGCTGTTAACAGTTTCTATTCTACATCCATCCAAATACCACTTTTCATTTTTAGCGGGTCGACCTCCGTTTCTGAAAATCATAATATTGGATTTTTTCATATTTATTTTCAGGTTCCAGGCCTTGCAGTATTCAGAAAACGAGTCAGTCATTTAGTGCATATTATACGTATTTGACGCCAGAAATACCAAGTCATCTGCGTATGCAGGGAGCTTTATCGTTACGTTATTCAACTTAATTCCACCATCTTCTAAATCATTTATAAATAACGAAAATAAGAGCGGACTTAACAGGTTTCCCTGTTTTACACCCATCTCAATTTGGAAGGAATTTGATAAGCCATTTTTACACCAGACCGAGCTATTGGTATTATCCAGTAAATCTTTAATAACATTTACAAATTTTGATGATAACCCAATTGATGTAATTTAAAAATAAGGGACCATCTATCTACGCGGTCAAAGGCAGCGGACAAATCGACGAAGAAAGCATATACCTTACTCCTTTTTTTACTTAATGCCATCTCTATTAAACTAGTGAGGATATAAATATTGTCGAAAGTGCTGTAATTTCTTCGGAACCCAGCTTGAGATTCTTTTAATATATACTCATCAGTAACCCAATTATACAGTCTGTTTAACAAAAGTCCTGAGTATATTTTACCTACTACATTTTCACACGTATACCGAGTACCAAGTACCCAGAACCAGTGCCCAGTACCGTGTACCAAGTACCCAGTACCGTGTACCGAGTACCGTGTACCCAGTAACGAGTACCTATTACCGTGTACCGAGTACCCAGCACCGTGTACCCAGTACCGTGTTCCGAGTACCGTGTACTGATCACCCAGTTCCATGTACCGAGTACCCAGAACCCAGTACCGTGTACCGAGTACCCAGAACCCAGTACCGTGTACCGAGTAACCAGTACCCAGTACCGTTTACCGAGTACCCAGTACTGTGTACCCAGTACCGTGTACCGAGTACCGAGTACCGTGTCCGAGTACCCAGTACCGTGTATACGAAAAAATCTGGTGTGAAACTCTCACAGGACTTTCTCTTAATCTAATTAATATAATTTAACATTAATACAAGTAATTTTTTTTGAAATTGCAACGTTGCAATGTTTAATTGGGCTGCTGGTGGGAATTTGAATTGTATCCGGGAGCGGCTTTATAACGAACGCACCTATTTCAAAATTAAAAAAGCTCGTGCAAATTCATTTCTAAACTGACAGACCTCCCATTACTCTTCAAAACATCAATTTTTCCAGATCTATTCAAGTGTTTAAAGAAAATCGTTGATACCGTTTTCGAGGAAATTCCAAAAAACTAAAAAATCTATAGTTTAAAATCGCATCTTAGGTTAACTGATTTTCTTCAAATTTGGAATTTTATTACAGCTTCTAATAAGTATTAATATTATATAGATGGCAAAACTATATATTAGAAGAAACCTAACGGCACTGCCCTCAAAAATCAAGTTTCCTGGAAAAATCTTTCCACTAAAAGTGGAAGGTCATCTTCGAATAAATGTAAATAGTGATTTGTATGTAGGTAGTAATAATCCGCCTTACTAATATATATCAGGTCACTGATCACATCAATGGCGACAATGGCGCTCATAATAATGCAAATACCACTCTCTCTTTCAACTCTCACTAATCAATAACTAATTTGTTTTTTTTACACAATCACCTGTTTGCACTTCACCATCACCAAACAGACTGCCATTTCTATCTGGTTATTTAGTTAATAATTCCTTTAAATCAGCTGTTAGTTTTATAATCATACGTATTGTTTGTTGGCAATTACAGCTCATTGTTTACATGAAATTATTTACTTTCCCGTTACGGCTCATTACTATAATTATTTTTACAATTTGTTTGTATAAAAATTATGAATTTATTTACATTCATTTCATTGTATTATTGATGATTATCTCTAATATGCTAATATTTTCCGGCAGATAATTAAGGTAAATTATGTATAACCCTTGTGAATGTGTGGACTTGCGTTTTTCGATTTATTGAAGCTTTTTGCTTCCGTTTACTAATAATAGTAACAGGAAGTATTGCGATCGTGCCAGATTTTCGAAATTGAGTTTTTACAGAAAATACATGTTTTGGGGTCTTTTGAATGCGAAAGAAGTGTTTTTAGGAAATGTTGTATATATATATATATATATGTGTGTGTGTGTGTGTGTGTGTGTATGTGTGTGTGTGTGTGTGTGTGTGAAAAGAATATCTCAAAAACGAAAAGGTGCAGGAAGCTTAAACTTGGAATTCCACCGCATCAGACACGAAGATTTCAGGCAAAATCCATCAACCGGAAGTGGTACTTACTAATTGTTTTCCAGTTTTTTGTAATTTTCTGGAAAACGGCTCCAACGATTTTCTACGAAAAAAATGTTTATAGCGAATGGTCTGTATGCGTGTGTGTGTGTGTGTGTGTGTTGTGTATGTATGTATGTGTATGTATGTATGTATGTATGTGTTTGTTTTAACGGAATACCTTGCACTATTCCGTATAGCCACTACTATTGGGACAAAATGCATCAACCGGAAGTTTACTTTTTTTTTTTTCATGATTTTCTAGAAAAAGGCTTCAATGATTTTCTTTAAACTTCTTATACTACCTACACACATAAATACCTATCACTTTTATTGGAACATTTTCCCGGGAAAATTGATTTTTGGAGGGTAGTGGAGGGAACACCAACTACAAGGTATTAACAATTTGTGGACAATTTAATTCAATCAACATATATTTGTTATAATTGCAAAATTGTATTGTACTTTTAAAATTTTTTTTCAGATATATAACATTATTAGCCTTTGAAAATGGCATGCAAAATGCCGAAACGTCAGGGTAACTAAATGTATAACATATAATATTAATTAAAAGAAAATAAGGCTGTAAAAAAAGGTTAATTTTTGCAAACCCGAACAAAAAACACAACATTCATTGGAAAACAGCCAATAAGCTACGACAACGCATTCCTATATATATATATATATATAGGAATAAAAAATTCGGTTAAACGTATGCGTTCCCCTTAGGGGTAAGTAGACTAGCCATATCTTCGGAGATCGCGTCCCTGCTGGTATCCCAGTCTAACAACAGGAACAATACTTAACCTCACAACATTCACCTTACCAATAATTATATTTTGTACGTTTTACAGACGACTGCACCCTGTGTACAAGCACTGGCCTCTTAGGGGGTCATAATTAAGCAATCAGGTCGAATGGATTTGTCTTTATAGCGACTTCCTGACGTGTGTGATCAGTACAATATATTGAACTAACTGGTAGGTGTAAGGGGAACTAAACACAAGTGTAACAATGTCCATCTTTTAAGATAATTTGAAATTTGAACAAGTTATGTGAATAAATCACTCAAGATCTTTTTTTGTTTTTTGCTTGTGATGTTTCGGCCTATTGACAATTGTATTGACTTTGTGTGCAACAGTGTTTGATGTCGTGTTCTGATAGTGGAGAGTTGAAGTGTATGTTAAGAGTACTCTCACTGGGACTGGCCCAGACTGGGAGGTTCGCTTCATGGTTATATAAGAATGACGTGGAGGGAACGGCTTAACACATTAGTGCTCACTCGTATTATTGCATAATTGCTACCCTGGAGTCTATTAAATGACGCTTTGCTAGGAACATTTTCCTTTCTTAATCTCCGAGCTGCATAAGTTGTTGGTAAAGAACAGACCTAAGGATGAAGTGTACTTGGAGCTTGAACAGAAAAATCCGATTCCTGTATCGTCCATCTGGCTGTGTAAGTTCTCTTCCATTCAGTAGGGGGTTACCGTGTATTTATGTTTTCCATCGTCAGCGCTTTTAGTTCAAAGGGGAACCTACATTTTTCTTTTTTACTTCATTGTGGAGATGGAGTTAATAGTCAGGGGGTAGTTCGATTTTGGAGAGGCGGTAAAAGTCTTGTTTTATTTTAATTCTAGAAGTTATGACATCATGAGATATGTGAGTTATGATACAGTGGATATTGTACGTAATAATTGTGCTGTAGATATTTAATAAAGAAAATATAGATGGACCAGTAGAATGGTATCTAAACAGTGAGTGGTTAGTGAAGTGCAAGGTCGCTTGGCGGCGTGGTTGACCTGGATCCAGATGGCTTCAGCTATAGCTGTGTGTTGTTGCTCAAAACACTTTCATTTCTGCTCAAAATTCAGGCCGTTTACCACCACCCCCTTCACCTTTTCAACGGACTACACTGTTACTCCCCTTCCAATATATGGTTGTGTGTGTAAATTTAAAAATAAAAAACTGACGTTAAACTTTCACTCGATTTTCTCTTACTCCAATGATTACAGTCTAATTGAGCAATTTTATTCAAACCAGGAATTTATACTAAACATATACATAATACAGTATACATACATTACACATAAATAAACGTGCTGGCAATCATAGTTGTTGATATTACGTGAACCTGATTAAATTACTATCTTGCCCCAGTATAACTTGTAATGTTAGTTTTAAGTTAAGCTACAGATTCCGCACAGACCACAAAATAATCAATTTTTCAAATTAAAATAGAAAACTATTCCATATAAAGGAGACAGTTTTAAATATATGCAATTAGAGTTTAAATATACAGAGTTTTAAAAACAATGGAAACCATTTTTGAGAGGAAACTGTAAAAAACATTCGCGCTTTCGATTGGTGGTTTTGACCTTCATATGTATCACAAGAGATACGGAATACATATGCATCAGAAGAGATGCGGAATATCCAGTTTAAACTCCCTTGCAATTTCTCGTTTTTGAGACATTTGTTCACACACACACACACAGCATTAAAAAAAGGAACTTCTTTTCATGTACTTCCGGGTAAAAACCCAATTTCGAAAATTTGTTACTAGTGCAATACTTCCCCTTGACTAGCTGTAAAAGAAGGGTAATCATTTCTTTCCTTAAAATTATTTTAGTTTTTCTTCCTCCTAATGAGAGCAAGTATTCTAAACCTGTCAAATTGTCGATATCGAGTTCCCCGGAAATGCAGATTTTGAGGTCTCCATGATGTTTTTTTTTTAAATTGTTGTGTGTGATTTGAACAGTATAGCTCAAAAACAAAAAATCGCAGAACGTTCAAGCTTGATATTCCGTTTAGGTATTATCATGGGATCCAACAGTAAGTTATCTGTCAAAATCCATCAACCGGAAATACCACTTGACTGAATGATTTTTTTCACTTTTTTGCGATTTTCTCAAAAATCGCTCCAACGATTTTTTTAAAACTTCTTATACTAACTGCTCATATTAAGAGGTACAACTTTTATTTGAAACTATTCTCCGGGAAAATTCATTTGAGGCGGTATTTGAAGTGGGGCGAGGTTATGTTTCCCTATAAAGTGCTAATTTAATAGTAATAGAATTAAATATGTTGCAACATTTTGAGCGTGACAAAACTCAGTTGACCAGAAGTGCGTATTTACTGCAGAAGTGCGTATTTACTGAACAGTTCTTTCAGTTTTCTGCGATTTTCTCGGAAACCATTCCAACAGTAATTTTCTGTAATTGATATCTCAATTGGACATATAAAGACATACATACATATGAATTGGACATATAGAGAGATACACCTTGTATTTGTAACATTTCTCAGAGAAAAATCATTCGAAGGCGCTTTGTGGAAGGGGTGGGGAAATGTTTTCCTCTCAGGTGCTATTTTAGTTTATTATAGAGTTCTGTCATGTAAATAATATTATCTACATTAAATATGTTGTGAAAAAATTTCGTGTTTGAAGAAAATCGGTGGACCTGCAAGTGCTTTTTTCCAGTTTTTGGGGATTTTCTCTATAAAAACTCCACCAGATTTCATTGGAATTGATACATTATGAATAGAGGACTGTCTTTTTTATAGTCATTTTATTGCAGTTTAGATTCTCTCAATTATGTAATAGTGAGGACACTGTAAACATTTAATACAAAATATAAGTTTGAAGACAATTTGTCCTTTGTAGTTGTGTAAACACAGGAAGAAAAAGTCGTGTGAGTTTGACACCAGATTGTTTTTTTTCCAATACATTCATTGGTTAATTAAATCGGTAATAAATGATTGCCGAGTTTTACCACTTTTCCAAGTTCCGCCAAATTTTCATCCAATTTAATAATAATTTCTATGATGCAATCTGAGCCCTGTTTCAAAAGAGATATTTATGTCCTTATTTTTCAGAAGGGTTGGTGATGTGGCAACACTGACAATGAGATCTTCATTGATACCAAATGTAAACAATAATAGTTTTTACTTGACAAGTATTAAGTGAGAAGTTGTTGGACCCAGTCAACAAGTTGGTGATGGAGATATCTAAAAATGAAGTTAAAACTGGTGGAGGAGGTTTGGTGGGGCCGCCGGCACGATCGAGATTGCATCAACACATTGCCAGTCAGGTCGGAGTGTCCTAAATCAGGATGCCCCATGTACCTTCTACATCGACAGTGTACACCACTACACCGTCGTGTTTACACTGCTTGGCCAGTTCGTTCACATTACAACTGTGTTCTCACTTAGTATACAATGCAAACACGTAAGTTTTATTTTAAACCGTTGTTTAAATTTCACGGATAAGGTTACTGCGTTAACCTTATTCAGTACAACTTATTATTTAATTTTTTCTTTTTTTAATTGTTAAATCTATTTTTCCTTCTAATATTCATAAAAATTACAAAATCTACTATACAGTAATCACCGACTTTCTCTGACTGCTATTTTTATAATTCTGAATGACAACTTTCCTTGCATCTTCCAATGTTTACTAAATATTGAGATAATCCCGGGGGGGGGACACATTGTGACCCCCCTCACAACCATCTGAAATCAGTTTTCTTTGCAAAAAGTTTCAAAGAAAAGTGTCTTATTTTACTATGCTGTTGTTAGTGCACCAAGCTTAAAGAAACCACCTGGAGCAGTGTGGAACCCGAAAAAAAAATCTGGTGTGAAACACTCAGACGACTTTCGCTTGCTGCAGTGCTCGCAGTTGTAATTGACTAATTCTCATCAAACACGTAACTCTTTAGTTGCCTTCATTTACATGAATGGGGCTTTTTTGAGAAAAGCGTAACCTCATCTATTTTCTCCAAAGCTCCCATGAAAAAAGTTGCAAACAAAATTCTTAGTGAAACAAATGTAATTCAATCCGCCGGGGTTTTTATGGAGAAAATCGTTGGAAATTGAAAAAACGATCAATCGATTTTTTCAAACCCACATTTTGACAACATAATTAATTGTAATTAATATTATTCAAATGATAGAATTGTATGATAAACTAAAATAGCACTTAAGAGGAAACATAACTCCACCCCTCCAAAAAGCCCCATTAAATAAATATTCCCGGAGGAAACGTTTCAAACAAAAGTTGTAGCACTTTATATGTGTAATCGATTTACTAAATTTAAAGAAAATCGTTGGAGCTATTTTCGAGAAAAATCACAAAAACTGAAAAGTGATACTTCCGGTTGAGGAATTTTGACATACATACTATTTTCTGGAAACCACTTTTATGGTCTCAGGGGAACAAAAAACTCGGATTACAATACCTCCTGTAACAACAGTTGGGAAAGTAAAAATGCCCATCTGGTTTTAGTTGCAGTTTTTTATGCAGAAAAATTGTGATTTGGAGGGACAATGCCAACCTACCAACACAGGCAGCTAGAGAATGATTAACTTGTACACCGCGCCAGTATTATTCAAGAAACGCATTCTCAAATGTTCCGTTAACGTCTCGAATTCCTCAGAACCACCTTAAAACAATTTTTTTAGCAAAATGTTACAATAAAAGAGATAGAGGTGATAGGGTTAAATCTGTATTCCAGGTGTCAAGCAAATCGTTATAGTATCAGAGACATTTTCCGTGGTAGCCTGCTTCATTTTGTGGTCATCG